>PVHP010036513.1:0-17860 GCA_004024765.1 Zapus hudsonius | reverse complement strand
TGCTTAGCTTGCCAAGCCTGCTGGCCTGAGTTTACTCCCACAGTACACAGGTAAAGCCAGACAAAGTGGCACATGCCTCTAAAGTTCATCTGCAGGGGCAAGAGGCCCTGGTGTACTCTCTCTCTCTCTCTCTCTCTCTCTCTCTCTCTCTCTCTCTCTCTTTTTCTCTCTCACACACATGAATAAATAAATATTAAAAAGTAAAAAGTAATTTTAAAAATCATTAAAGACTACGGGAGTGAGCTGAGTGTGGTGGCTCACACCCTTAATCCCAGCACTCAGAATGCTGAGGCAGGAGGATCTCTATGAGTTTGAGGCCAACCTGGTTGCGTTTCAGATCAGCTTGGACTAGAATGAGACCCTCAAAAGAAACAGACAAATAAAATCAGAGCACAGGAGTCCCAGTGATATAGATGAGGGGTACCCCACCGTTCTCTGGGTGCTGGGCAGGAGTTAACTAACATTGTAATATGTTAAAATTTCCATTAGCATTAATAATAAATTCTTTAAGTTTTATATTGTAATCTGTCTTCTGATGTTTATTTTCCTATACATAATGAAAGACACTGGGGATGGAGCCATTTGACTTCCTAATTAGCAGCTACTAAACTTTCTTGTTGCCCAGGCTCTCTTGAGCAACAGGACTGTCCGTCTAACAACCAGCTGGCAGCACCGCCATCTAGAGCCTCCACGAACACCTTGAGGTGTTCAAAGACTGCATTTTATGGACTGCCCTGGTTCCTAAAGCCTGCCCAAGCCAGGGCTGTTTGTCCAGTCACCTCGACTAGAGAGGGCCTCTTTTCTTGATGGATGAACTGCTGTGTGACTCGTGCTAAGAGGCAAGGCTGTGTGTGATTGGCTCCTTAAAAAGTGGCTGTGGGGCTGGAGATATGGCTCAGTGGTTAAGGCACTTGCCTCCAGTGCCTAAGGCTCCTGATTCAATTCCCCAGGACCCACATAAGCCAGACCCACAAGGTGGTTGCCCTGGCTCTCTCTCTCTCTCTCTCTCTCTCTCTCTCTCTCTCTCTCTCTCTCTCTCTCTTTTTCTCTCTGTATCTCTCTGCTTGAAAATGAATAAAGAAAAATTTTTTTAAAGTGGCTGTGGTCACCAGGTGTGATAAAGCAAGCCTTTAATTCCAGCAATCGGGAGGCAGAGGTACAAGGATTGCTTTGAGTTTGAGGCCAGGTCAACCTGGGCTAGAGTGAGACTCTACCTGGAAAACCAGAAACAAATAAGCAAATGGCTGTGATTGGTCCAGACCCCTTGAGCTATATAAAGCCTCTATATTTAGTTGGCTGGGAGGTGTTCTCCAGTGCTGCCTCCCCTGGTGTTGCAACATCAGGCCCAATAAAGGCTTCTCTCGGTGGTCTTTTCTAACCACCTTTCAGTAGTGTGGGTGGGATGATAGAAGCAGAAGGAGGCAGCAGAGACTAGGGCGGTGGCTGCAGGGTTGGGCCCCTGGCTGGGGTGGATGCTTGACTGCAGGAAAGAGGTGGGAGTGGTTAGATCCCAGCCCTGGGTTCCCAGACAACAGGCCTCAGCTTCCTAAAGCAGAGTGCCTGACTACTGAAGAAGCACCCATAAGCTTCCGACCCATGCAGCATCATGCCTGTGGGTCCAAATCCTGTATCGCCATGGACCCAGGGGATGGTGATGGACTGTCCACTCATCCCTCCCGTAGATCACACTCTACTGGCAATGGGTACCCACACCCTGAGCTTGGATGTCCCACTGAGTCCTGAGTGGCATTGGATGCCAGGTTTGCACCCAGCTAAACAGTTCTGGTCAAGGCAGATGCCCAGAGTCATCCTGGCAGCACCATGGATTGTGGAAGGAGTCGTCAGCCTGATAACTGAAGAAGCTGACGAGTTTGAGAATGGCCAGGCTATGAAGAAGGGAAGCAGAAGACGAGAGAGTGGAGCGCTGATAGAAGGCTATGAGGAGCCAGAAAAGAGACTTTGCAGGCCCTGGTCACCAGAAGAGTTCTAGAGAGCTGGCCAAGACCCTTCATGGCCAAGGGTCTCAGGGCCCAGGCTAAGAGCCATAGTTCTGAGGGTTGGCACACTGGAGGGCGCCACTTGCACCTGCCTTCTGCCAAGGTTGGTTAGGGTTAGGTGCCAGAGACCACCAAGGGTAAAGAGCTTCGTATTATTTACCATGACTTCTAACCGGGTGAAGCAAAATAGATCACTCAGGAGACTGGGGACACTAGCACTTGCTCTGGAGGCTACAGTAGGATGCCTGAGAATTCAAGACCAGCCTGGGCTACATCATAGCCGCTGAAGAGAGCAGAAGTGAGCAGAAGCTCATGCTTGTATACTGGCTCAGCAAAGCCTACAACCTTCTACATGCACTTTTGTGACACCACTGCATAGATCCCAGGGAAATGCTTCTTCATATTTCTTGGGTAGTGTCCTCAAAACAAACTAATCGAACCAAGGTCCTTAGGATTTGCAGGCAGCCGCTCTAACCAGGTGAGGGTGATTGATGACTGTAAGGGACCTAATCAGCACCAACCTCAGGTATGGGAAGAGATTCCCTTGTTGAGTCTTCACTTCAGCAGAAAGCAGTAGTCTTGACCATCATGTTGTAATATATTTCCCATAATGCTGAGAGACGGTGTTCTTACCTCTCTTCAGTGTTCCCCTCTGTGCTTCTAGAAGCATTAATGTTTAAGATCAGTGTTCACAATGTGTCACTCATTTGCAATCACATCTTAGTTTTCAGTTCTCTGGTCTCTGTTTCCCACAAAACTGGGCTTACTGCCATGTAAGGCCATGCCTAGCTTTTTATGCGGTGCTGAGGAATCAAATTCAGTATGACTCAGGCAAGTGCTTTTAACTGATGAGCCGTCTCCTCAGTCCCTTAAAATTTTTTGATCAGTAGATAATTCATGCAACTATTTATTTTCACAAGTGTGTGTGCGTGTTTATGGATGCAACAAGGTCTCTTGCGACTGCAAACGAGGTGTTTGTCGCACTTTTTGTCTGACTTGGGTGGCTGGGGAATTGTATCCAGTCTGACAAGCTTTGTGAGCAAGTGGGTACCTTCAACTGCTGAGCCATCTCCCTAGCCCCAGTGACTCTTAAATTTTCACATTTCTAGCTCTGAACGTTACATGCACCAATAGAAGAGTAGTGCTTTCCATTGTGACTAGAAACAAAAACAGGAACTAGAAATAATTTTTGACTTAAAATTTTGAATTTTATTTACTATTATTTGTATTTTCCTTTTAATTTAAAGGTTTTAAAAAATACTTCTTTCAGGGCTGGAGAGATGGCTTTGTGGTTAAAGCATTTGCCTACAAAGCAGAAGGACCCAAATTCAGTTCTGCAATACCCATGTAAAGCCAGATTAACAAGGTGGTACATGTGTTTGGAGTTCATTTTCAGTGCCTGGAGGCCCTGGTGCACACATTCTTTCTCTCTCTCTCTCTCTCTCTCTACTTGTAGGCTTCTTTCTCTCACTCTTTCTCAAATATACAGTTTTTTAAAATGTACTTCTTCCTTTGTTATTTATTTGGCGAGAGTATGTGGGACCCTGCTGAGAGGCATGGAGGACACAGGGATAAAGGGAAGCTGAGACTGGCCTGGAACCCTGATAATTTCATCCTGAGACCTGCAGGAGTTCAGCTGACTCCTTCCCTCCCCAACCTCCAGCTGCCTAACAGGCCCCAACAAGCCCTGATAAGTCTAGGCATTTCAAGGCCTGAGTTTACTAGAGTTTATATAACTCAGCTATAAGGTACTAACAAGCCCGGGCAATGAGAAAGTTTGAAGGTCACAGCTTCTCTACAGCCACGGCCATCTGTTACATGCCTAAAGTCATGTAACTCCTGCCACCCCAGGCTAAGAAAGTTCCTCCAACTTATCTATGCAAACCAGACTTTAGCAGGTTAGTGACCCCAACCAATTCTCTCTTGACCCATATCAGCAAAGAAGCCCCTACATACCAATGAGGTATCCACAGGCCACCTTGCCCCCACCAATCCCGTTAGTTGTTTATCCTCCTGCCTCTCCTTCTCCCTCCTGCATAAAAGCACCTTCCCCAACCTAATAAATGAGCTGTCCATGAGGCTGCCTCCTGGGTATCCATGCCCGTAGTATTCATGGCTGCCCAAGACTCTGACCACTCAGCTCCATGGATAAACATGGGTGTCAGTGTGCAATGACCCCCCCCCAAGTAATCCTTGGACCCACAAGAGTAGAGAATGGGTACACCAAGGCCTCCTGCCACTTCAAACAAACTTCAGATACATGTGTCACTTTGTGCAACTGGCTTTCCATGAGTACTGGGGAATTGAATCCAGGGTGTCAGGCCTTGCAAGCAAGTTTGACTATTGAGCTGGTCACATTGCAGTCAGAAAGCAGCAGACTAATAGGAAGTGGAGCCAGGCTGTAAAACCTCAAAGCCCACCTGCCTCTGACCCACTTCCTCTAGCAAGGGTCTATTTCCTAAAGAGTCCACAATCTTCCCAAACAGTGCCATCAGATAGCGACCAAGTGTTCAAATACACAAGCCTATCAAGAACATTTTTTTTTACATTTTAACCACAATTGATCATTTTAATATTTTGGGAGAAAATTATTTTATGAAAATAATTTAATGGGCTAGAGTTCATTTTTTTTTAATTCTCATATTTTAAGCCGGGCGTGGTGGCGCACGCCTTTAATCCCAGCACTTGGAAGGCAGAGGTAGGAGGATTGCCATGAGTTCAAGGCCACCCTGAGACTACATAGTGATTCCAGGTCAGACTGGACTAGAGCGAGACCCTATGTCGAAAAAAAATTCTCATATTTTAAAATAAAGGGCATCAACTGAATGTTATTGCATTTTATGTATTTATTTAATTATTTGGTTAGTCAGCTATTTTAAGAGATGGGGTTTCACTACACTATCCAGGCTGACCTCAAAGCCCCTGGGCTCAAGCAATCCTCTGCCTCAACCTCTCAAGCAGCTGGGGCCCTGGGGACAATACCCAGCACGGAAAGAGAGTAGTATCAAGTAGCTGACACTTCAGGCATTTGCCACTGCACTTGACTAAACTTTTTTTTTCAGATGAGGTCACATGTAGACCACACTAGTCTCAAACTTATTGTGTAGCCAAAGGTGGCTTTGAACTCCTGCCTCTGCCTTTCAAATTCTAGGATTAAAGGCATTTGCCACCAATCCAAGCATAAATTTTATTTTTTAAATCCCCTATTTTATTAAGAGAATGATTACTGGTCAAGATTTTAATAGGAAAATATCAAAATGTAAGTCAGAAGAGAGAATAAACTGAAAGAAAAAGAAATTATCAAAGTGATCTGTTTAAAGTTTTTAAAAGTCAGGCTTAAGAAATAGCTCAGCAGTTAAAGGCATTTTCTTGCAAAGCCTGATGGCCAGGGTTCAATTTCCCAGTACCCACATAAAGTATTACATGTGTCTAGAATTCATTTGTGGTGGCAAGAGATCCTGTCACTCCCATACTCCCGTTCCCTGCCTCCCTCTCTCTGTTAAATTTTCCTGAGGGTTTATTTGTAGAGGATTTTAAAAAATTATTTATTTATTTTGTGCTGAGGATCTAAGGAACCAGAGGCCTATCCATGCCAGACAAACGCTTTACTGCTCTGGCACCCGCCAGTGCTCATGTTACCAGGCATTTCACTAGCGTTCAGACTCATCTAAGTTAAACACCCACATGGTGAATGGTTGGATGAACTAAGGAATTATATAGTTTATATTTGCTCTAGGCACAAATGCTGTAGTCAAGATGTCCCACACCCCCATACACTCCCTACAACCCCTATATTCTCCCCATATCCCCCACATCGCTATCATCTCCCACACCCCTAAAACCCCACATTCCCCCACACACTGCTGTCCTGTTTTAATTCAGTCCTGAGCAGTAAGTAGTAGGAAGGATTAAATCAGAAGAGTACACCAACATGCTGGTTGCTCTTTCATCATGGGGTTCTACCAAGGGCTCCGTCCACAGCACACGGCCAAGCATAAACTCGGACATCTCACCCTTCTGGGATTCCCCTACTGGCAGCCTTCCCTTCACCTCTCTCTTGCCACATCTTAAAATCAATGCATGAGGGAGGGCCCTGTCCTGTTTCACTTGGAGAAGAATCATTCCCATTGTAACCATTGTGCCTGAGGACAAAAGAACATAGGGATCAAAGGTTTAGGGTCTTCAGCCCCACCACCATCACATGACCACCCAGCTCAAAGGCCCCAGCTGTTGACTGGTTGAGAGCTTCTGGCCTTTTAAAAGGCGTCCCTGTGGTTACCTAGAAACAGCATCGTCTACATTGGTTCCCACTGTGCTGCCAACATTCCTTTGAGAGCCTCTGAATTTAGCCATTGCAAGCTGTACCCCTTAATGAAAGCATCTTTCTCTTTTCTCCCACGGAAGCACGCAGCCTGTCATTCCTCCTGCTTGCAAATGCACTGGGAACTCTAGAATCAGCTTGTCAAGTTCTGACATCCTGAAATCCTATTGGTAGTTTAATTGTAATCACATTTAAATTTATACATCATTATTCTAGGAAGACATGTTTATACATGCTAAGGCATCTTATTGAGTGCCTTCTGGGTAATATGGCTATATCCATTGAGGCATCTTAGCTAATAATAAATCCACATTGTTACATTTGAGCCTTTCTTTTCTGGCCCCCAAATATTTGTTTGTTTTTCATTTAGTTCTCCTATATTTCTTTTTTTAAAAATATTTTATTTATTCATTTCCAATCAGAGAAATATATATATATATATATATATATATATATATATATAGAGAGAGAGAGAGAGAGAGAGAGAGAGAGAGAGAGAGAGAGAGAGAGAGCACACCAGGGCCACCACCTTGTGGGTCTGGCGAATTGAACCCGGGACCCTAGGCACTGGAGGCAAGTGCCTTAACCGCTAAGCCATCTCTCCAGCCCCTCCTATACTTCTTGTTGAGGTCACTCTTAATTTTTTTACTGTGTTCTCTTATTAATGGCACTTTCCACTGGTTCCCCGAACGATTTCTTTCCTTTTTCCTTCTTTTTTTTCTTTCTGTGGCTCTGGGGATGAAACACCGAGCATTGTGCCTAAGCACTTGCTCTACCCCTGAGCCCCAGTCCCAGAAATTTCACCATGGCTGAAGTGGGCTTCTTGCTTCAAACTAGGAGAGGAGGAGTTCTCTGTGCTTTCATGTCTGCTTTTAAAATTTGAAAAGGACAAAAATTGGAATGTGATGAGCCAGAGGTCACTGGAGGGACAAAAGATGGGGTAAGTTCATCAAAGCCCTGCAGCTGTAAGCACTGGTCAGGGACTAAAGAAAATCCGTCTTTGAAGTGATAAGAAAGTGGGGCAACTGGGGGGTCAGCTGTGGTCTCCTGGCCTCTGGTTGACAGAGACAGTTTCATCTTTCAAGTCCTCCATACTGAAGAGGACCTCCCAGCCAAGCCCTTGCCTCTATCAGGGAATGAGTACGGCATGATGTAATTCTCTCTCCTCTCTCCATTTTTGGGTACTGGAGACTGATTCCAGGGCATGGCACCTGCCAAGCACCCACTCTACCACTGGATACACCCTCATCCCTTCCTTGTTTCCAAGCTTTTCCAAGCTGAGAGAATGGGAGTCTAGGAGAGAGACCCCACACAATGTTGCCAGGCTCTTCCTTAACCCCTCCCCAGTCGGAGCCTGGCCTTACCTCCAGCAGGATGAAAATGGGAATTCTAGTTTGATATTTTTTTTATATTTTATTTATTCATTTTCAAGGAGAGAGAGAGAGAGAGAGAGAGAGAGAGAGAGAGAGAGAGAGAGAGAGAGAGCACGCACCAGGGCCACCACCTTGTGGGTCTGGCTTATGTGGGTGTCCTGGGGAATTGAACCCAGGGCCTTAGGCACTGGAGGCAAGTGCCTTATCCGCTGAGCCATCTCTCCAGTCCTAGTTTGATATTTTTTTCTTAAACATGTATGTACTTTTTCCTGGTGTTTTTTTTCAATTCCACACCCCAATACCCTAACAGCAGTTAGGGTTATTTCTTCAGAGGGGGGATTGTGACAGTTCACTTCTTCAGGCAAGTTCCATAGACACCTCTCCCCTTGAGTGGGAGGTGTCTCTAACTAGAGTTGAAACCTAATCCTAAAATTGATTGGTCAAAGATAGACCAACCAGCTGTCTCTCTGCTCACCTGAGACAGGGAATACTCACTGAACAGATAGATAACTCTGCCTCTTCTCCCCACATGGCATCCTAGGAGGAGGACTTCCAGATTTCCAGGCCTTAGAAAGGTAAGGCCTTCCGTCACTCTGGCCTAATGGCTAGGGTGGGGCGGGGGTAAAGATCTTCCCACATGAGCCTTTTTCCTCCTGATGGGAACCCTCTGTTATCTTTTCTTCTTTTGCTTGTTTGGCTGAACAGCTTAGATTTTGTTAAGCCCACTCCCACGTGCTCTCTCCACACTGTGGCTGGAGATCTCTGTAATTTCCCATTTTCTTTTGAATAAAGTCTCCCACTATACCTTATTCTCTGGTGGTCTATAATTTTAATTCTTTAACTTTATAGACAAGAATTCTGAGGTATATTGGAATTTTGCTGAAGATTATCTAAATTCGAATCCCCAGCTACCCTGCTACAAGAGGAAAGTTGCTGGTAATTTGTGTAATTGCCCTTTCAGATGGAAACTTCCCGTTAGACGCCTACACTGGTAAACGAAAAGAAATGAAGCCCTAACAATGTGTTTATTACATACTTGCAAAGTGCCAGGCATCGTGCTCTATATGAGTATCTCATTCAAACCTCTCAAAGTCCTATGGTGAAGTACTACTATGATCATCTCCATTTTACGATGGGAAAACTGAACCTTAGGGAGACTAAGCGAATTGCCTGTAGGCATGGCTGAGACTTTCTCAGAAGTACAGAGCAGAGACCATTCCTACCTAATTCTTCTTTCCCCTACTCATCCTGTGCATGACTCAGGGGTTCTCCCCATCCTTTGTGCCTTCCTCCTTCATTCCTTACAATCACCCCTAATATACTTTGCCTTCTGATTCTTTTTTTTTTTATTTATCCATTTTCAAGCAGAGAGATACAGAGAGAGAGAGATACAGAGAGAGAGAGAGAGAGAGAGAGAGAGAGAGAGAGAGAGAGAGAGAGAGAAAACCAGGGCCACCACCTTGTGGGTCTGGATTATGTGGGTACTGGGGAATTGAACCCCGGGTCCTTAGGCACTAGAGGCAAGTGCCTTAACCGCTAAGCCATCTCTCCAGCCCTGCCTTCTGATTCTTAAAGGACCCACCTACTATGATAGAACTTCCCGCAGTGTATGCTCATCTTTATGGCTCTCCTGTAGAAACTCTCTTTAAGTTTCTGTATTTCCTTTTCTTTACCACACAAAATTGGACTCATTAATGAAGTGAGGAGGCATTCACAGGGCCCTGCCTCTCCAGGAAATATACAAGCAAGGTTACTAGTTGTTGGGGATATTTTTTCCAGTGGTGTAGCTATTTGTAAGTTGCTTGTGCTCCTGAAGATAACCTATCACCTGTGCTCCTGTAAGCAACACCATTATATTCTAGACTTGAGTGGAAATGTTTCTTTGGTCTGTCATTGGTACCTTATCTGGGTGAATAGATCTTTGTTTATTTACTTCCCTAGGAAAAATTCACACTACACTGTGACAAACAATTTGAGAAAGAAAACAAACAAATAAATAAATGCCTTCATGGGAGTTTTAATTGGTATAATGTTATGAAGGGTAATTTAGCATATCTTTCAAAATCCTAAACATATATATCCTTTAATCCACAGAGTCCATGTATCAGCATTGAGCAGGTGGGGTGGGATTTGCTTCCTCCAACATTTCATCCCATCTGACCCGCAGGAATGATAGTCTTGGTTCTTGCACTCCCAAAGGAGAATTCACACCTGGGCACAGTAGACACGTAATCAAGGTTTCCTCTAGCGGGTAAAAAACAAGGGAAAGTACATAGGCTCTCAAGAGTGTTCCAAGGGGCCATGGCAAATATCTCTAGTATCTTGGTCTACCATTTCTCCTCACCCCTGAGGCAGTCTGCAGTGGTCTCCTTCCCAGAATAAATAGAAGCTTTCTTACAATTCAGTCTTTTACAAATAGATGCCTGTGGTACTTTTGTGACAGTTTAGGCAAGCTCCATAGACCCCCCTCCCCTTGAGTGGGAGGTGTCTCTAGCCAGAGCTCAAACCTAGATGCAAAAACTGATTGGTCAGGTATAGACCAATCAGCTGTCTCTCTCACTTACCTGGGGGAAGTTTTAAAAGCTTCCCTAGAACAAAGGCCAGTCTTCTTTTTCCACTTGACATCCTAGAAGGAGGACTTCATTTTCCAGGTAAGGCCCCTCACCCCAGCCCTTAGGCTGAGGTGAGGGGGGCTTAGGATTCTTTTCCACATAAACCTTTCCCTCTCATGATGGGAGCCCTCTTTTTCTGCTTCTTTTCTGAGCAGCATAGATTTTAATAAAATGTTCTCCTCACACTGGTGCCTGGAGAACTCTAACTCCCCATGTTCCCTTAAATAAAGTCATTTATTATATCTTAATATCTGGTTGTCTATGATTTTATTTCTTTAACTTTGTAGACAAGAATTCGGGTACTCCTTAAATTTTGAGGTGCATTGGAATTTTTGCTGGGCATTATTTAAATTCTAACCCCCAGCGCAGTCCTTACACTTTGAATGACCCCCAATAGACTCAGGAATTTTATTAAAAGCTTGTCTCCAGCCACGTGGCTGGAGAAGGTGTCACTGGGAACAGATTTGATTTCTTTTTTTGTTTGTTTGTTTGTTTTTTGAGGTAGGGTCTTGCTCTAGTCCAGGCTGATCTGGAATTCGCTATGTAGTCTCAGGGGATCCTCCTACCTCTGCCTCCTGAGTGCTGGAATTAAAGACCCACACCCCGCCAGATTTGATTTCTGGCCTAAAGATATGCAAAGTGCTTGAGCTCTGCCTTTGTTCCCTGCTGTTTGTGGCCCAGTGTGCCTGCTTTTGGTGGTGCTAGTGGTTCTCTCTCTCTCTCTCTCTCTCTCTCTCTCTCTCTCTCTCTCTCTCTCTCTCTCTCTCTCCCCCCTTGGATCTGTGAAAGGGAAACAGCTTTTTCCACCATCAATGGAACTTCCCCTGGATCTGTAAGCTTCAAATAAATCCTTTCCTCCCATAAATTCTGTCTGGTTTGGAAGTTCAACCCAGCAACATGGAGCTGACTGCAAAGATGCCTTATATGAAGAGTCTGCATGAAGATGCTAAGTTTACTAGGGGAAAGGGCTAGAGTGCTGTGGTGGTTTGATTTAGGTGTCTTCCATAAACTTATGTGTTCTGAATGCTTGATCCCCACTCTCTGCTCATGCTGTTTTTTCCTGCCATCCTGGAGCTTCCCCTTGAGTCTGTAAGCTAGAATAAAACCACTCCTCCAATCAGCTGGATTTTGGTCGGGTTCTTTGTGCAGCAAAGGGAAGCTGACTACAACAGGTGCCTTGCTCATGTTCCTCAGTGAGAGGCTCAGAGGTAACCATCCAGGACCTGACAAAACAAGCTTTGTTGTTTTTGCCAGAGCCTTATCCTTCTTCTTGTCCAGTCAGCATAGCTGTCCCAGCTGAAAGCCCTCTATGTACTTTCACCAGTGTTCCCGTCCTGTTGTGACCCTAACATTTGAACTCTTTAATGACACCCACCATATAGACAATATACCCTGATCATAATCCCTTCCACCACACTCCCCTTTTCCCTACCCTTATCCCCCTTCCACTGAATCTCTCTCTTCTTTACAACTAACTAGTCTCTCTTCTATTTTGATGTCATCGTTTCCCCCTCCTATTATGCATTAGCCACTGTGAGGTCATGAATGCCACAACTACTTTGTGTCTGGAAGACAGTATTAAAAAGCACTCCTTCCCTTCCTTTGGTTTTTACATTCTTTTTTTAAAAATATTTTTATTTATTTACTTGCAAGCAGAGAGAGATAGAAGAGAGACAGAATGGGTGGGTGCACCAGGGCTTCCAGCCACTGCAAATGGACTCCAGATGCATGTGCCACTCTGGGCAATAGGCTCCATGTGGACACTGGGAAATCAATCTCGGGCTGTTAGGCTTTGCAGGTAAGTAAGCACCTTAACCGCTGAACCATCTTTCCAGCCTGGTTCTTACATTCTTTCTGCCACTTCTTCTACCCTCATTGGAGTTTCCCACTTTTGGGGACTCCAACCCCTATTTCTAGCTTGTGATTAAGCCTGCCTGTCTTTGCTGTAATTCTGGTTCTGTAGAATAAAGCTTGTTGCATATATCCACTTACTTTTTGTTTTTGTTTTCTCAAGGTAGGGTCTCACTCTAACCCACTCTTAGTTCTCACTCTTAGAACTTACTCCTAGTTCCAGGCTTGAACTCACAGTGATCCTCCTACCTCTGCCTCCAAAGTGCTGGGATTAAAGGTATGTGCCATCATGCCTGGCTCCTATTGGTTGTTTGATTGTCTGGGCTTGTCAATTCTTAAGTAAGAATCCAATCCAGGAGAGCAAAGCTGTTCCCTCTGCTTCAGTTTTGGTGGCAAGAGCGGAGCTACTTTCCCTCCCATTTCACCTTACATGTGGGACTGGGACAGTTTCAGGCAAGCTCCACAGACACCCTCCCCTTGAGTGGGAGGTGTCTAGCTAGAGCTCAAACCTAGGCGCTAAAACTGATTGGTCAGGTATGAACCAACCGCCTGTCTCCCTGCTCACCTAGAGCTGAAAATATTCACTGAACAGATAATTCTGTCTTTTGCTTTACATGGCATCCTAAAAGAACCACCTCTGACTCTAGGGACTGGTAAGGTCTCCCGGCCCCACACCACAGCCTGAGAGTGAGAATGGCTGTGGTGAGGAGCTGGATTTCTCTTCCACATGAACCTTTCCTTCTCATGATCTTTCCTTTTCCTGCTTATTTAGCTGAACAGCATGGATTTTGTTAAAACCTCTCCCATGTGTTCTCCCCACACTGGTGGCTGGATGTGGTGGTTGGGCTGTTTCCCCATCTCTTTCCCAAATCCCTTGAACTGACTCTATTCTAGAATAAACGTGTGTGATAAGAAAATGCTCTCTGTCAAAACTGTCCAATTCTTTGGCATTTTAAGACACGAACTCTGGGGGAAGTGCAGCAGTGAAGCCCTGGGTGTTCACCCACTGTGCCTAGTCCCCACTACAGGACCCTCATTTCTCTTGTTGTTTCAATTGTTTTCTAATGGTTCATGATATAAAACTAAACTTAAGCTTAAAGATGCTATTATGTCAGGATATACACGGATACCCTTCATTTGTACCAAATATTTATTGTGTTGCTTGGTTTTTTCTTGTGGTGTTGGGTATGGCGCCTAGACCCTTATGAATGCTAAGCACATACTCCATACCTGGATTACATCCTCAGCCCCTTCATTTATTGTTTAATTAATTTAATCTCCCATTCTCTAAAGAAGGGGAGAGTTAATATGTATTGGATACATATTAAGTAGCAAGCCTTGTGTGGTACTAGAAAATATCCAATATGTCATATTATTTATTCATGATAACCATGCAAGTTGGCTACTATTCTTATTTAAAAAGAGAAGATGAACAGATAAAGCTACTTCCTCAAAGCAATCTTTTGTTGTTGTTGTTTTTTGTTTGTTTTTAGTTTTTCGAGGTAGGGTCTCGCTCTAGCCCAGGCTTATGTGGAATTCATTATGTAGTCTCAGGGTGGCCTTGAACTCACAGTGATCCTACCTCTGCCTCCAAGTGCTGGGACTAAAGGTGTGTGCCACCACACCCAGCTTTCCCTTTCTTTTTTTTATTTATTTGCATGTGTGTAAGGGTGTGCCAAGACCTTCTGCCACTGCAAATGAATGCCAAATGCATCCACCACTTTTTTGTTTTTCGAGGTAGGGTCTCACTCTAGCCCAGGCTGACCTGGAATTCACTATGAAGTCTCAGGGTGGCCTTGAACTCATGGCAATCTTCCTACCTCTGCCTCCTGAGTGCTGGGATTAAAGGAATGTGCCACCATGCATGGGCCAATGCACCACTTTTTGTGTCTGATTCTATTGGGGTAATAGGGAACTGAACCCAGGCCAGCAGGCTTTACAAGCAAGCTCCTTTAACCACTGAGCCATCTCCCCAGTCCTCTTTGGCATTTTCCTAAACCAATGACCCCTTTGAGGATATATCATATAGTACTCTACACACTGTACTTGGTGATAGCCATGTTATTATCTCTACGTGAAACTACCTGTGTGAGTAGTGAGTGCTAGCAGTATACTTTAGGAACCCCACTTAACCCAGTGAAATTCTCCTTAACATACAGCCCTGGAGACCCTGGGACTTAGCCAAGTCACTCAACAAGCTGATGGCAAGACCTGATCACTCAAGCAGCTGGCTCCTGTAACTGTCTCTTTGTTCCTAGGACAGAGTCCTGGGCACCTCTTTTTAAATAAAGGTACAGAGGCAACAGCCACCTGTGTACTTGGGCCTACAGAGCTTGACCTCTTTCTTAGAGATTGTCAGATTGTCAAGTGGCACACAAGAAGGGATTGGCAGTTCTCTTTCATGGAGAGCTGAAACCACAACTCTAGCCATGGTTCTGTAACATATGGCTTCATTTCTAATGTATATTGTTAAAATATTTTTATTTATTTGCACATGCATGAACATGTGTGTATGGACACACCAGGGTCTCTTGCTGCTACAAAGGACTGTCCAGCTGGCTTTACATGGGTGGCTAGGAAATTGAACCTGGGCCAGCAGACTGCAAACCAGTACCTTTAGCTGCTGAGCCATCTCCCCAGCCTGACTTTTCAGCCACTTCTATTCTCAACAATTCGTATTTAAGAATTTAATTCAAGGAGCGTGGTGGTGCACGCCTTTAATTCCAGCACTCGGGAGGCAGAGGTAGGAGGATCACCATGAGTTGGAGGCCACCCTGAGACTACATAGTGAATTCCAGGTCACCCTGGCCTAGAGTGAGACCCTACCTCGAAAAACCAAACAAACAAACAAACAAAAAAACACCTTAATTCAAGCAGGATACATCTGTAAGTAGTCCATCTGTAATCCCAGTGCTCAAAGCTGAGACTGCATGAGCTACAGAAAAGGTCACTCAACACCTCCCTAACCCAAAAACCCATAATTTAAGGTGTACTTTGGTGAAGATCAGTTACAGGCAGAATGTCCACTGTGTTGTCAGGTCTTTAAATCTAGTCATACATTTTTATTAAACACCTAACAAGTTCAAAGTTAACCATTACATCACATTAAAAATGAAAATTTTAATTACATAAGAGACATGGCCAAAAATGACTGAGATACATACATTCTAGCTGGTTTTAAAACAGAAAATTTTTGTTTCGTTTTTTCAGGCCTACTGGGGCACCAAACTTCTAAAATTCACTTTTGAATGTAGGTGATTAATGGAAAATTTAGACCACTCCATTAAAAAGTAGCAAATCTAAAGGAACTGAAAGGCAATTATGTTGATCATTTTTTTCCTTGAGTCAAGTTTGGACCAATAAGGCTTTAATCCTCATATAAACTGTGTGTAACTCAGAGTTCATACCAATTCAGAAAGGAGAGGGAAAGACTGTTCCCTCAACAGCGGAATTGGGGAGAAGACACTGAACAGTCCATCCGGGCTCAGACTAGTAGTCACAATTACACGTTAATAAAAATGTGTTAATATACATCATATTCAGCTTCTCCTGAGAAGCTCACTTCAATTCCCCCCTCCTCCCACTATTAGCCTCTGTGTAACCATCTCTCTCCGAGTCTAGCAGTTTTTACATAAAGTAAACCTATTTCTGTTTCCACTATTTCTCCTCCTCTTAAATCAGAATTGAGAAATTTCAAAAATTTCATTCCTGCTACTTCAGATTCTCCACACCCACCACGCTCTCCCCTCAAGCTCCCTACCCTGCCCGGGCCCCCTGGGAGAATCTGGACTGCTCCCCTCTGCTGGCGCTGGCCCAGGAAGCCCCGAGCCCCGCGCAGGGCTGCACCCCGACCCCGGGCCCCCCGCCAGACAGCAGCCTCAGCCGTTCCAGAAATTGACGAAGAAGTTGCAGAGCGAATGCCACTTCTGGGCGCAGTAGGTCTCGGTGAGCTCCGCGTTCCCGTCCAGCCCGTCGAGGTTGGGCCCAGTCGCCATGGGTCGCTCCTCGGCGGGGTCGGGGACCCCCTTTCTGCGGGGACCCCCTTGGGTCTTGGTCTTCCCCTCCAGGGGCGGCGCGCTCGGGGGCTGCCTCGGCCGGCCCCGGCCCCGGCTCCTCGGCCGGGGCTCCCCGGAGAAGCCGGCGGCGGTGGGGCCGGCGGCGGGCGGGCTCTGGCCGGGCACCAGGCGCAGCTCGGCGCCGCGGCCGGCGCACAGGCGCGCGCGGAGCGGCGCGGGGTCCAGGCAGGGCCGCCGCCTCCTGCGCAGCGCGCCCACCACCTGCTTCCAGAAGAGCGCGCGTCGGGCGGCGTAGGCGGCGCAGCGCTCGGGCTCCCCGCGGTAGGCGCAGTGCAGGCGCGCCCCGGCCCCGGCCCCGTCCCCGCAGCGCACCGCCAGCTCGCGGCTTCCCGCCGCCCCGGGCGCCGCGGGCACCAGCTGCCAGCTGCACGCCAGCCGCTCCCGGCTCACGAAGCGACCCGACGAGCCGTCCGCGCCCGCGGGGCCCGCGCTCTCCGGCTCCCTCCGGGCGGCCGCCAGGACGCAGCCTCCCGACAGCAGCAGCAGCAGCAGCCGCCGCAGCGCCGGCCTCGGAGGACCCATGGCCCGCGGTGTCCGCGCCCCTCCTCGGTCCCTCGGGGCTTCAGTGGAGGCCGGGCGAGGACAGGAGCATCCCGGGATCTGCGGAGGACGAAGGCAGAGAACCACCCCTCGCTGAGCCCCGCGCAGCCCCCGCGCTCCCCGCGGGCCGGGGGCCTCCCGGCCCCGCTGCGTGGAGTCTGCGATCTTGTCAAACTCTCGTGGCATCGACGAGAGCAAAACCGTGCTTGATAATCACCACCGCCACCCTCCACTGAACTATTTACAAAGTCGGTCAATCAACCGCTGGGTGCCTGCACCTTTAGGGCCCTTTAAACTTACCGAGTCTGGGAGAAGCTGCCGAGCCTTGTTACGGTCGAGTGAAAGGCTGCTTTGGGGATTAGTCTGAGACGGTTCCCCGTGAATGAACCGGTTATCAACGACCCCAGGGGCCTCCCCCGCTACGCTCCTCCCAGACCCCACCGCCAGGCCACCCACCGAGACCCTCTCCCAGGATGAAAGCAGCCCTGTGATCAGGAAACATAAGCCTGGTATTTGCTTCCGTTGCTCAAAATAATACAAAATTGAACAATCTTTTTTCCTTTTACATATTCTAAGAATACACGTTAAAGTTTTAAAAAATATTTTATTTGCGAGAGACAGAAAGGAGGAGAGTGAGTGTGGGCGAAACAGGGCCTCCTGCACTGCAAACGAATTCCAAATGCACGCACCATTTTGTGCATCTGACATGATGTGGATACACAGGAATTGAACCTGGACCATCATGCTTTAAAAGCAAGTACCTTGAGCCATCCCTTGAGCCCCAGAAATGTTTAAAGCGTTAAACAAGTCAGTATTTAAAACCGTTTGTCCGCACTACTTTCATTCTACTTTTCATAACATTCTCGGTCATATAGTTTCACCTCTCAGTAACCCAGGTGTGGGTATTGTGCGTGTATTTTAGTTACGCTAACTTGTGTTTTTCAAAATTTAAAGGTTTTACTTTTAATTCCTGCTCTAAGGGGAGGCAGAGGTAGGAGGATTGCCATGAGTTCGAGGCTGTCCTGAGACTACTGCAATGTTCTGGAAAGTTTCTAAACACACACACACACACACACACACACACACACAC
>PVHP010036512.1:0-17874 GCA_004024765.1 Zapus hudsonius | reverse complement strand
TTTCCACCTTCCCCTCCCCACCTTGCTTTACAGTATAAAAGTTTGGCTCATGTTGCAATAAACGAGACCTTGACGCGACTCAGACTGACTCTGTCTTTCTTTATGCGCATGGTCTCCTTCTCCTCTCACCCCCATTGGCTCTTTCAGGAGGTGCCCCCCTCGAGTCTCGCCCAATAACCTGACCCGCTGGACGGGACAGGGGGAGACAATCAACAGCTATTAAATTTGGCCAAATATTCCACTCAGTGAGGGGGAACCCTTGATTGGAAATGGGGATTTAGGGCAATATGCACCAGATCCCATACTCTTGGGCTCCCAAGAAAATATGCACTATGCAAACATCTGACAGGGAAGCTACTAAAAATAGAAACTGGGTAATCCAGGATGGTGTATAATTGTTAACCTATACTGTTCTCACTCTCTTATGGAGATTGTTTTGTATTTTTCAGGATATAGCGAGTGAGCTGTGGCCCATATAACCCTACCACCCGACAGCAGGCAAAAAGCTGAGATCATGGCAAGAGATGAGCCACCACAGTCATATTGTGTAGGATCCATATGGAACCCTACAGAGAAGGACAGGATGAACAAGAGACCCATGGCCACAGCCATTCAACCAACTCAGGATAAGCCAAATGTGTTTGTGTTTTTCAGGATGCAACGAGAGATCTTTGGCCCATCTAACCCTACCAACCCACCTTAGGCTGATGGCTGAGATCCTGGCAAGAGAGGAGCCACCACAGTCATATCGGGGAGGATCCATAGGGAACCCAGCAGACAATGACAGATGAACAAGGGACCTATAACCACAGCCATTCAATCAACACAAGATAGGCCAATGAGACAGAAACCAAGGATTTTCGACACAAGGACTCGCAACATTAAGGCAGCCTTATTACTCACCCACTACGAGGCAGGGAACTGAGCGGAAGAGGGGGCGGAAAGATTGTGAGAGCCTTGGTGGGGGAGATGGTCCAGAGGCATGGCACCCATCAGTAACAACACACTTGGGCCAGGAAGACTGGGCTGAGTACTAGGATATCCATGGTCCCTTGCCACAAGGACTAATACAGACAGCCCACGGAGGAGGATATCCAACTGATCAGGAATGGGAAGGAGGGGAATTGGGGAATTTGGGATAACAATGCATTGTTTGCCCACTAAATAATGTAACTCATTATGGACAATAGATATATATTTTTAAAAAATAATAGAAGAAATGGGACTCACTATAGATTTTGCTCAAATTTGCTGTAAAACTAAAACTACTCTAAAAATGGAGACTATTAATTGTTTTAAAAAGATTTGTTTGTGTATTATTGTATTTATCTACAAAATGTAATGTTTGGGGTTGACAATCTCACAATGAATTTTGTTATAAATTTTAGGCTCCAAGCATTAGTTGTCTGATAGTTAGAAATGAGGCTGATTTTATGTGCAGATCTTATACTATCTAACCTTTCTACAATCACTTATTCAGAAATCTTTGCATTTTTCTATGTAGACATTCTATAGAGACATTTAATTGTTCCATCACAAGTATGTGTATACACAACCCCCAGTTCAAGCAGACCTTGATAGGATGTATGTTTTCCATTATTTCTTTAATAAGTATAAAAAATATTACAGCACTATTTGCATAATTACTTTGTCACTTATGAATTCCTTTTATAGAGTGTGTTTTAATGACTTCTTGACTCAATGTAACAAACGAAGTCATCTTTGTGATGTTTGCTATAACTCAAATACTTAAAACACATTTTGTAAACATTAAGAAATATAAATAAAATTGCTTTTTCACATAATCTGTAGATTTCCAGTGAATAACTACTTAAACAATATAAGCACAGTAGTTTAGTACTATGATATATTTAAGAAATTTGTTGAATAATGTTGAAATGAAATTTAAACTACATTACAATTGAGGTAAACTTTTTTTTTCAACTGATAACTAAACTAAAAATGCATGTAAGTATGTTGTAGAAAATGTTGTTTTAAAATTTTATTTATTTGCAGGTGTGTGCGTGGGGGGTGAGTGTTACATGCCAGGATCTCTTGTTCAAATGAACATCAAGCACTTGAACTACTTTTGAGCCTGGCTGGAGAATTAAACCCAACCCAATAAGTACTTTTAACCACTGTACCATCTTACTAGCCCCAGTCTTTTTTTGATTTAAGTACCCATTGTCAAATATCTAAGTAAAACTATTTACTTTATGGAAGAGAATTGTTCTTTGATTCCCTTTTGCTTCTCATTTCTTAATTTAAATTAAATTTACTTTTAATTGATCCATAAAAACACAAAATATGCATACAATGGGGTACTATGTACTACTTCAATACATGTATACATTGAATGGTGTTTAGATCAATATGAGCAATTATCCTCCCAGATATTTGTTGCCTTTCTATGGTAAAAAAAAATTATTCAAAGTCTGTTCTTCTAGCCACAAAATCACATGTAAATATATATACATATACATATATTATCTCCCTCTATATATGTATATATATTGTACATATATATATATGTACAATATACATATACAAGTACACTAAAGCATTGCTGTTCCTTTTGAGAATTATGTTTGTAACCATGACTTTATTGCATGCTGTCTTCCCATCTCTCTCTAGACTTAAATCTAAATCTAAAAAGCATACTTTATCATTACTTAATAAAATAATTCTGCTTTAAAGAAATCCTTTATTCTAGTTTTGTGAAATGTACACTTCATTACTGTTAATCACCTATTGTGAAGTAAATAGCACAGCAGAACTTTTTGTTCCTATCTATTGTAACTTAGTACCTTTTATTACCTTTTCCCCATCTCTCACCCCTACTCTGCCCAATCTCTGGTTACTACTTGTGATGGGTAAATTTTGTTGTCAAATTGACCTGTATTAATCTTGGGTAGGTATCTGAGGTTGTTTACAGGAAAGCAGCCCTCTCAGTCGGGTGCAGGATGTAAGGAGGCTCAGGGGAGCTAGAAACAAATATCCCTTCCTGGGAGGGCAGAAGGAAATTCCAAAGACTCAGGTTAACAGGAAATCTGGGGAAGGGTTGCAAGACCCTGCCCTAAGGTTATATAAAGAGGAAAAAATCTCTCCCCTCTGCCTGTTTGCTCTTGTGTGTGTGTGTGTGTTGTTGGTGATATCTCCTCTCTCTCTCTCTCTCTCTCTCTCTCTCTCTCTCTCTCTCTCTCTCTCTCTCTCTCTCTCTCTCTCTCTCTCTCTCTCTGTTTGGACCTGTGAAAGGGAGCCAGCCTTTTTTGCCATTATGGAACTTCCCCTGGTTCTGTAGCTTCAATAAATTCTTTCCTCTCATAAACTGTGCCTGGTTTGGAGGTTCATCCCAGCGGCATGTGGTTGAGTATAACCGTACATTTCTTCTCTCGATTCGTATGAGATCAGTACTTTTAGATACCACATATAAATAATATCAAGTGGTACTTTTATTTTGTCATTTCATTTGACACAGTGACGTATAGATTTATCCATGTTGTCACAATGTATAATCATCATGTAAAACAGTTTCTTAAAAGATCCTTGCAAAATTAAAAACAGAACTACTATATGATCCAGCAATCCTGCACGCAAAGAAAATAAAGTCTGTATGTCAAAGAAACATCTATATGATCATGCTTATCACAGGAATATTAACTGTAACATAAAAAAGGAAGTATTAATCAGCTTATGGGTGATAAAGACAACATGGGAAGTACATCCAATGAAATGCTCTGTAATCATTAAAAGAAAGGAATTGATTTTTAAAATAAGTTATCTGTATCCTGTTTTAATTTATACCAATGGAAGAGGATATAGTTCATCATTTATTAATTCATATGATACCAGTTACACTAAATTTCTGCATCCTTCGAATTGCACAGACTTCAAGTGAGAGGGCAATTCTCTATTATTGATATGCAGATATCCATCATTGTCAATGGTGTTTGAAAATAAGTTTATGGAGGCAAAATTCATAGCATACAACTTCCCATATTAAAAGAAATACTTCAATAGCTCGTAGGAGAGTGAATTTACCAACTTTGGTAAAATTATCAAAGAAATTTTCACCACCTAATATGAAACCACATGTACATTGAATGGATGTTGCCTAATAGACTTATTATAGCAAAATGAGCATGAGCTTACTGCCCCTCCCCCATGTTCAATGTTACATTCTGCATCCATTTGTTGGCCTCAGATGGCCAGTATAGCATAAGGTGAGAAACTACCATAGTTTTGAAGTTCTGTGAGACTAAGGATTTGTTTTAACTGTGATAAGGAAGTTAGGAAAAGATGAGGCTAGAGGATACCTGGGGAGGATTATCTGAACTTCCTTCAACCCATCTAAATGTGTGAGTTGCTAGGTGCTTGTAATTTACATGTCTAATGTCACATACACATCTCTGTGCCCTACTATAAAATCTCTTTGTAACCAGGGTTTGGGGCCAAGACTTCTCTATGCTTGGACCACCCGGGCTGGATGTAAAATTAAACTCCCCTCTCCACTTGCTGCAAAGGCTTTGTCTGTTTGTCACTGTTTGTCACAACAGACTCAGAAGTTCATTAAAGTCTTTTCTCCAGCATCTTGGCTGGAGGAGTTATCACTGTGAGTGAATCCTAGGATCCAGTCCTAAATTGTCCCTGGGTGGATCTGGAATTCCAGGCATACCTATGCAAAGGGTAGTCTGAGCTCTGCCTGGAGTTCCTATGTTTTGGTTGGGTGTACTTGCTTGCTTGTGGAGTTGTTGATGATGGATTTTTTTCTCGGTGTGGATCTATAAACTTCAAATATATCCCATCTTCTTCCCATATACTGTGCCTTGTTTGGAGGTTCATCCCAGCAGCCTAACCTGTCCATGACAGGTTGTTGTAGATATCTCATGTAAATTAAAGAATAAAATATTTTCATATGCTTATCTTATTTTTTACCAAGAACAATGGTTTTTAGATATAACAGACTTTCATTTATTTTTATGAATAAATTGTGTACTTTATTTTTATTTATTCATAAATTGATGGACATTTGGGTGACTTTCATCTTTTGTCAGTATAAGTACTGGTGTTATGAATTTTTTGTAAAGTTTTTTGTGTTGACATATATTTTCAATTTTCTTAAGTGTATACTTAAGTATAGCTGGGGGATGTGGCAACAGTGCTGTAACTATTGTATAGACTGCCAATCTGTTTTCCAAAGCAGCTGCATCATTTCACATTTCCACCAGGAAACAATCATATGAAAATTCATTGAATATTTCCATACTGGTTTTCTTGAGTGGCACTGTATATGCTCACACAAAAGGATGAAAAGGGAAAAACAACAACTATTTCACATTAAAATGTGTTCAAGTAGTTTAGATCAACAGAATTCCCCTGTCAATATAAGCAAAGTTTTTTGACACCTCCAAAATTTATTTTGAAACATTTTTGAACTAAGGTTCCTTGTTTTAATTTGTTTTTGTTCTTCATAGACCAGATGCCACCACATGGCTTCAAGTGCATTCTACTCCAGTATCACAGAAAAAATTAAATAGCTGTCATATTTCCCTGGAGTCCTTATATTGGAAAGGAAATGACTTGTGAAGCTAGGAGACTCAACCTTAAGACAGACTCTCCAATGAGGTTGAGAGCAGTAATTCAAGATCTTCATCTGAAACAGAAAGTACACACAATGAAGACTGCACAGAAGGGCACCCATCCTACCCAAATGCCTCCCAAAGTGGCAGGCTCATGGCATTAGAAGTTTATTTACATTAGCATTCTTATTTGGTCTCAATTCAATTTTAAATCTGTTTGCTGTTAGTTGCTCCAAATATACTCTTCCATTAGTCAAAGAAGTTTCCTTTGTAATTCTGAAACTGTATTTATATGAGAATTAACAAGAAACTTGGTTGAGTTACATTTCTACAATTATCAAGTATAAATGTGGAGTTAATCTTAGCCTTAAGTTCACTTTACTAAGCATGTATCTTATTTTATTCTGTAAAATGTTCTTTCTTTTTAAATTTTAAAATTTTTTAATTTTTTGTTTATAAAATAGAGAGAAGGGGAAAAAGAAAGAAGGAGGAGAGAGAATGAGTGCACCAAGAACCACTGTAGCTAATGAAATCCAGATGCATGCACCACTTTGTTCATCTGGCTTTAGGTGGGTATCGGGGAATTAAACCCAGGCTGGCAGGCTTTGCAAGCAAGCACTTTGAACCACTGAGCCATTTATCCAGCCCCTTTTTAAATTTTTATTTATTTTTGGTATACAAATAATAAGGATTCATTATGTTGTATTTCAAATAAGTTTCATTTGTTACCTTTCTGATATAGTCAGCTTCATATTGCTATGATGAATATCCAACCAGACATAATTTATGGGAAAAGGATGTTTATTTCAGCTTACAAATCAACAGGAAACTCCATCAATGGTGGAAAAAACTGGCTCCCTTTCATAGATCCAAGTAGAAAGAAACCACCAAACAGCCAACACCACAAGCAAGCATGAACCATCAAAACTCAAACTATTCTCCAACACACCTTTGGGCTGGACTCCAAGATCCACCCCCAGTTAGAGGCTAAAATTGCAAACTCAATTTAGTAAAAACCTGGGGATAGAGGGATGGCTCAGAGGTTCATGGACTTTCACTACAAAACCTAATGACCTGGGTTCAATTCCCCAATACCCATATAAAGCCAGATGCACAAAGAAGTGCATGCATCTAGATTTTGTTTGCGGTAGCTAGAGACCTTGGCATGCCCATTATCTCTGTCTTTTTTTCTCTGTATCTCTCTCTCTGCTAGAAAATAAATAAATAAATAAATAAATAAATAAATAAATAAATAAATAAATAAAATAATTTTAAATAAAACTAGAGTCTATGGGGCCATACACTTACACTACCATATTCAAACTACCATACATTCCTCTCCCCTGCCTTGTTCTCAGCCCCACCGTAGCCTCCTTTCCACTTTCATACTACATGTTTCTTTTGGTTCCCTGTCCCCTTCTCATCACCTCTTGTTCCTCTCTCATGCTCTCCTATCTTGTTTTCATATTTATTGTCAATAATTAGACACACTACATGACCAAGTCTTATAATAGTACCCCCATTTCATCCTCCCTGTCCCCAACCCACTGGGGACCCTCCTGAGTGGACTTGCTGGACCAGTCCATGTGATAGGAGTTTATGGATTATATGAGAGGTAGCCAGGGTTTTTTTGTGTGTGTTGTTGCTGAGGGGGGGCGATGGCTCTAGATATTCTCCCCCACCATGGCTCCTATACTCTTTCTGCCTCATCCTCTGCTCAAATCCCTGAGACGTGCTGAGTGAATTTTAAGTGTACTTTACTCTTGAGGTCTTAAGGGTCTCTGGATTTCTGCTTTGAATTGTGTTGGGAATCCTCAGTGTCTGTCTCCATTTTCCTTTCCCAGGTTTCCTGACTTGCTGTGGAGGTAGGTCTCTTGCTCTTCTAATCACTTCCTTAGAGGATTCGTTTGGCCTCTAGATCACAAGTTAGAGCTGGTTCATGTCCTGCCTGAGTGACAGGCAGCATCTCAGGTCCTGTTGGTAGGTTTGGGTTGTCCATGTTTCTCACTGCCTTCTGAAACATACAAACAGACTCTCTGTGGGTTAAATGAGACAAACATTGTTAATTTGGGGAGATTCTAATGGGTATAGCCTTTCTGTAGATCTCTGCTTAGTGGGGGTTTCTTATGAATGCACTTATGCTAATATGAAATTAAAGCGGGTTTGGGATAGGAAGGAAATAACTGCTCCAAAGACACAGAGATAATAAATAGTAGAGTCATCACTCCAGGGTTTGTACTTACTCTTCCCTGACAGAGCATAATTGATCAAATACAAGGATTAGTTTTACAAGAATATATGCAGTTTCTGCTTTCTAAAACTTCACAACTCATCCAAATGTACAAGTAACTAAAAACAATGACATTTAGTATTTATTTACTATGAGTCTCTATGATGTGGTAAACCATTTAAAGATGCTGTATTCACTTAATTTCTATAGCAGGCATATAAAAGAAGAAACATTAGTATCACTTGTTTTAAAGATGAATAAACTAGGATAATCTTACTTTAATCACACTGCCTACAATGGAGCTATGACAAAGATCAGGTCCTATATGAAACAGAAAAGGTGTATGATAAGCAAAGGAGTTATGAACGGCATATATTTATAATATTATCTTTTAAAACTCCCATTCCCTTTCAAGTAGAAAACAAAACACTCAAGAAGATGACATTTGAGTAAGTCATTTTTCTGCCTATTAGATTAATTCACTTGCTCCACATTCGTTACTTTTCTACCACTTCCACTTTCAATGTCTCAGTACATTTGTTCACAGTACTAAGTTAGTGTAGGATCAACTCTTTCTCTTTCTCTCTCTCTCTCTCTTCATAGACCTATGCTCAAATCCAGTTATCAATGCTTAAAGCAATTTTTTTCCTATGACTTGATTTACACTTAATGTTATTTTAGAGAGGATAATGCAGGGAAAGTAGATAGATAGATCAACAGTTAGATAAATAGTTCTATTAATCAATCTGACGGCATGGAGAGTGAACAAACACAGGAACCTATAAGTGCCCTGAGATGGCTGACTCAAAGGAAAAGGTCTGAGTCACCCAAATGGTTTTGGTTCAGATGCTTAATCTCACATGATTACAGTCATTTTCAGGAACTATAACAACTGCAAGTTGGGCCCAGGAAAAAGCCTAGTGATAGAATATTTTCTTAACATGGACAGGGCTCTGTATTTAATCCCAAGCACTGAAAACTAAAAAAAAAAAAAATCTCAAATTCAAAAAAGTACTTTATGAGCAGGATTCTGGGAGCTAGCAAATATGGCTATATCAGAAATATTTTGGAAATTGTAAATTATTTCACTTAATCATTACTATATGATAGCTGTTTTGAATGAATAAATTTTAGGGTTTTCTCAAAAATATATATGTGAGGTATATGAATCTATGATGGACTAATATTTGGATGGAAGAGAAACAGATAAAATAGAATAGCTAAGAATCTCAGAAATAATGAAACTAAGCTACAGGAGTAAAATGGAAATTCCTGAAACTTAGTGAGAATGTAGAAACTGGATGGTTTTCCCAGAATGACCCATGTAGATGTATATTCTGTAAATCTCTTTCCAAATTTCCAAAACAGAACTATCATTTGAAAGTCACGCTTAAAAATAATCAAGAAATACTCTAGCAAGCTCTCAGAAGGCAGTTAGTGTAGTGCTGGAAGGCACTGCACAGGCTGCCAGAGGAAACTGATCAACGACAGCTGGAATAAACAGATACCACTGACAAGAAACACAATCTGCAGCCATGAGTAGCCTGACCACACCTCCTAATGGGAGAGAACAGCAAACCAAGAAAGGAGCACTTGTGTAATGGGGAAGCCTGGGTCTGGGGGAGACAATCAACAGCTTTTAAATTCGGCCAAATTTTCCACTCAGTGAGGGGGAGCCCTTGTCTCAAACTTGGGTTGCAGGGCGATAGGCACCAGATCCTGTACTCTTGGGCTCCCAAGACAAGATACATTATGGGAGCAATTGATGGGGAGGCTACTAAAAATAGAATCTAGGTAATCCAGAATTGTGTATATTTGTTAACCTACACTGACCTCACTCTCCAATGGAGATTATGTTTGTGTTTTTCAGGATGCAGTAAGAGAGCTGGGGCCCATCTAACCCTACCGACCGACTGTAGGATGATAGCTGAGATCCTGGCAAGAGAGGAGCCACCAGAGTCATACCGTGGAGGATCTCTGGGTCTGTGGGTTACTTAGGGGGTTGCAGCGCGCATCAACTCCCTGTTCACCCATGGGAGCTGGGTGAGCAGAGGCTTGGAATAGCTGTGAGCCGAACGAGAGATGAGACTCTCGGGAGAACGCGGCAGTGGGCAGTTCTCATTTTATTGTTTAGATAGCAGTTGTTTATATAGGGAAAAGTCAGAGGTAGAAGCATAGGAAGCAAGATCTGTGAGAGAATGGTGATGTCAGCAGAGGAAATGAAACCTTATTGTTTAGGTTTGTTATTTGCAGTTGGAAAAGTTAGGCTTTGAACTGCTTATCTTATCGGAGCTGTGTCCTGTCAGGGGCTGGAGTTTTCAGGATTGCTAAGATTTACAGGGGCCCTTGGACTTTGCCTCAACTTCCTTATCAGAAAGAGACAGTCCCAGAAGCCTGCCAGACTCAGCAGAAGCCTACATTCTCCATGCCACATTAGCAGGGTACCACAGGATCCATATGGAACCCCACAGAGAATGATGGGATGAACAATGGGACCCACAGCCACAGCCATTCAATCAACATAGGATAAGCCAGTGAGACAGAAACCAATGATTTTTGACACAAAGACCCCTAAGCTCATAACAATAAAGCAGCCTTAATACTCATCCACCATGACTCAGGGAACTGTGTGGAAGAGGGGGCGGAAAGATTGTGAGAGCCGTGGTGGGGGAGAATATCCAGAGGCATGGCATCCCTCAATAACAACATACTAGGACCAGGAGAACTTGGCCGAATACTAGGCTATCCATGGTCCCCTGTACAAGGACTGATCCAGATGACCCACGGAGAAGGATATCCAGCTGGTTGGGGAAGTGGGAGGGAGAGCATCAGAGAATTGGGGGTAACAACTCATTGTTTGCCCACTAAGTAATGCAACTCATTATGGACAATAAAAAAACAAACAAAAAAAGAAATACTCTAGCCTAAGCAATGAATATGGACAATGCTAATTAACATATGTCATTTCTCCCCTGAATGGCCCTGTCAGCCTCCAGAGAGAGAAGCAGGTTTGAAGCTGCAGCTGTGGGCCGCTGCTCTGCTGTCTCAGGGCAGTTCCACAGAGCTGGGGGTGGACACAGGGTGTGGCCTGCAAAGTATGAGTGGATGCTCTGGGACACAGACATGAGCAGATTTGTATCGTGTATCCATGTGTCATTTTTTGCATGGGGAGAGCTTACATTTATAGAGAAAAGAAGCCAGGATGGTGAGGAGCAGGGGAAGGCAAGGGGATTGGTCAGGCAGGGTGGTGAATGGGCATATTACAAGGGGATAGGTGAGTGCGGACAACCTGTGAATACCTAATTTGTATAATTCGGGGGCCTGAGTGGTGGGAAATATGTGATTCTATCCACGGGTCTGATGGGGATGGTTACAGAGAAATTTGTCACTTGGGTCTAACACCCATTGCCAGTCATGCTGAGGTGACAACGCTGGGTTCCTGTGGCTTGCTTAGGGTGTCAGGAGTTTTAGGGTTGAGGGTGGAGATAGGGAAATGCCTACCAGGTTGGGTTTGCTGTGGTTTCAGAACTCATTCTTCAACACCCTCTTAACTCTTTGTCCTCTGTGTCCCATTTAGCAATACCAACAAGCAGTGCCCAACAAATATAGAAACATAATCCAAAGCAGTATTGGAAAAATATTCTGACTGGTTACTTTATACTTAAAATTGTACAAAATCATAACTACTGAAGTTATAAAATATAAAACATGAGAGCTTTGAAAGCATCAGCTTAAATTTTCATATTTTACATAAGAAAGTGGAGTTTCCTCATAAAAGTTCACTGAGTAGTCCTAGGGTAGAGGTTGAGTGAACATAGCTGGGACCTTGAACTCCAACTACAGTGATCTTCCTTTTATTGGTTTTAATTCAGCTCTCTTTGAATTCTGTAGGATAAGATCAGGAAAGCCTTTTTAAACAAAATTTTGAAGAACACAGAGTTTGACCTTGACTTACCAGCCCAATCTCTGATGCCTTTGGCCATTCAGTTCACAAATTCAACACTTCTGCATGTCATGAAGTATACTCTTTCTGGGTAATATTTCATAGACACAAACCTCTTTCATCACCATATCCCAATTTCTGCAGCTTAGAGTATTAAAAAAAGAAATCTTAAGTGATATTTCAGGCCTAATAAAGTCTTAGAAAGAAGACAACATTTATTTATTCTCAAATCACAGTTTAACCTACAAATTTCCTATGTTTGCAACACAAACCTTCCAGAATCAAATGTGTGTGTGTGGGGGGGGCACTTCCAAGGATGAAATTTAACCTGGTGTTCCCACTGACCCTTATGCAAACTCTGAGTACAGAGTACCAGATTAGCTCACTAAGGTACATTTATATCAAGGCTATTTCAGGCAACTTAATGACCCAATGGCTCAGCAATCAATCAATTGCTCAACACCTGACCTTTAACTAGACAAAAATCTATCTCTCTGACAAATCAGACTTCTTTACAGTCTTCTATAAGAAAGAGAGAGAGAGAAGATAAAAAGTCTCTCAAGTACAAACCACTGCCAGCAAAAACTAGCTTTTAATTCAATAATATACAAACTAGGTTATAATTTAATGAGATGCATAATCACCTACTCTCTCCCACAAATGCAAGACTACATCTGCAGATTCAGTTCCAAACATAACAATCATGCAATTACAGCTGCACAAAGAAGACTAAGACATACATCTCTTTTTAATACTAAATCCACATTGCTGAGTAAGTATTGCAAGAATATGGATTAATATCACGCTTTTCACCAATAATAGTTTGTGCTTATTACTACTTTTCTAAGCAGTCATTTTCTTTGGCTCAAAAGTCTAAAGAGAGATATGATATGAGTCACTGAAACATGATGACAAAACATTTTCTATCACATGATTGGAATTCTTTCTGGTTCTTACAATGTTATGATTTAAAATTGATTTTTAAATAAGTCATAGCCATGTAGATATTCAACATTAAGTGTATTATTCAAATTTCTATGTTAAACTATTAAAAGTTATTTGACATGGGCTGCAGAAATGGCTTACCAGTTAAGGCACTTGTCGGCAAAGCCTAATGGCCCGGGTTTGATTGCCAAGCACACATATAAAGCGAGATGCCCAAAGTGCTGTATGCATCTTGGAGTTTGTTTGCAGTGGCTTGAGGCCCTGGCAAACCTATTCTCCCTCCCCCCCCCTCTCTCTCTCTCTCCCCTCTCCAAATTAATTAATTAAATTTAATTTAAGATGTTCTTTGAAATGATAGTCAATACTGTTCTTTAAATCTTTAGAAATAGCATACAATCAAAATTACAATGAATGAAGTGTCCATATGGCCTTCAAAGTACCCCCAATTCTCTTGGTAAGTATATAAAACCATGCATAGATTTTTCTACTGTAACACACATTTCTTTTAAAAATTCTTTCTTCCCTCTTTCTCCAAAATCAACTTATTCTTTGAGTTTTTTTTCCTGACTCTGTAAACTATAAAGCATAATTTCCTCAGAACAAAATTACCTTGTATCAATTCCAAATGAATTCACAATTCTTTATTTATTTATTTATCTTTTAATATGTCATCATATGCTCTCCATCTATGAATGAAAACCTGGCTCTCACCGACCTTGTTGTCCTTGTGCTCTCTAATGGCCAGGCACAGCAATCTCTGAAATTTTGAACTAGTTGATGCAGGTGCCACAGGTACACACTTTGCAGTTAGAAGCAGAACATTAAGCACAGAGCTCTTAAGGTGCTTAGTTTTAGGAAAATATCCTCAATCCTAATGAAATGAAAACAAAGTTCCTCAACATCTTACTGTAACAGTTAATAACATTAATTGCCTCAAATGAACATTGTAAAGGTAAGACAACAACGCACCACATTTAAAAATAAAACAGGAGAATGTGCTAACATTTTATTTTCTGTAGCCTAGCTAATATGCTTCTTTCTATTGTAATTAAATTTCCTCTTTTGAATGTGATTTTGTTTTTCATAATAGCTTAGTTCTTGTCATGCATATATTATAGTGTGAACACCTGTTATTATATAATACATTTCATGTTCAGTCAATTGGATTATTTTATGGCATAAACCCCTGATATCTATGAGAAAGAGAGAACAAGAGGAAGAGCTGCTGTTCAGGACCATAATTGAAAGCTAACAAGATGTTTCATTATGACCCAGATAAGATCCATCCCACCAATAATTTTAAACTATGAGAAAAATGAGTATTTTGTGTTCTATTAAATTTGAAGAATTTTTATTGTTTATATTTTTATAATATGCTCCATAAATATAATAAATTGTGTCATTTTCCATTTGGTTTCAGCATTCTATCTAATCAGTTTAGGAATAATGAGGAACATTATGAAGTAGCAATGCAATCTTGAATACACATAGAAACAGCCCCACAAATCTGCTAGCATATTACTTTCACTGCAATTAATAATCAAAAGTGCCTCTTATAAAAAGGATTATATATTACATCTTCAGAAAATCCAGAGGGCATCTTGGAGAACTTCTATGCAAAACAGTTCATGAAGGTCAAAAAAATGAATATAGCATGGAATCTGTCTGCCCACAAGAAGAGAGGTTTTCCAGATCTTATATAGGCCAATAAGTTCACCACCCACAATTATTATAGGAAGATAGAACAAACCAAGAAAAGTTCATAAAGGAAGGAAGGAATTGATCTGAGCAAGTCTAAGAAGCCACTAAAAACAATCAGATCAGCCACATACATTATTTCAAAAGTTTCCAACTATATTAGAATTTAGGGGGCTTAATTTTTTTTAAGTAGTAACTTTGTATGAATAAGTCATGTATTGATACCACTGTTTCCCTTTTCCTTGCCCCTATTACACTGAGGGCCCCCTCAGTGAGATTGTTGGTATGCTCCATGAGACTGAGGGCTTTGTGTTGCAGAAGAAGCAGTCAGTCATTGGTGAGGCAATGCCTCTGTATATTCACCCACCATGGCTCTTACAGACTTTCTGCCCCCTCTTCCACAAAGTTCCCTGAGCCATGATGGTGAGTTTTAAGTCTACTTGATTGTTGATCTCTTGGCAGCTTCTAGATTACTGCTTTGAAAAGTTTTAAGTATCCTCAATGTCTGTCTTCATCACCATGGCTCAGGATGTTAGGCTCACTGTGGAAGCAGCACTCTTGCTCATCTCACCACTTCCTCCATGGTTTCACCTGGGCCTTAGCTGATGTGTTAGGGTGATTCTTCTTCCAGAGAGCTAGCTATCATTTCGGGTCTTGTTGGTAGAATTAGGTTGTCTGTGGTTCTCACTGCCTTCTGAAAGATAAAAACAGATTCTCCAAGGGAGAGTGAGATCAACATATGTCAAATAGGGAAAGCATTGTTAATTTGAGAAGACTGCAATGAGTGTAGCCTCTCTTTAAGCCCATGGTTCCTGGAAGCTTCCACTTGGAATCCAGATTCACTTTGGATTCCAGTCTAGCTATGTGTTCCTTGCCACTGAGGGGATCTCCTAGCCAGTCAGAGAGCCCTTGATTACCCACCTAGGCTGAGTGTGCTATTGCACATTTGTGTACATCTTGTCATGCTTGTTGCTGTCCTATAGCAGTGTCCCTTGCTTTCTCCCAAAATTGTTTGCCTATTTCCCGTGGCAGCTCATGTAGCACTTTTCAGCACTGTATGGGCTAACCATCTGGTGAACTAGCTTCCTTACAGATTCTACCAAGGTCTCTCGATGTGAGCCAGCTGCCTGTGGTGTCTTCAGCAACAAACTCTTATCTTTTACCTCAGACAGGTAATCTAGTGCTTTGACAGAAGCCTGTCTTGTTTTGTGGACTTCATAGGTCTCTCTGATCAACAGCTCAATATGGGGACTAATCAATTTCCTGTATTAGAGCAGCCTATTTGATGGAACTGCCATCTTCCAACAATTCTTCAAAATAACAAACACTAAGAGAAAGAAGAGAGGCATCTGATATATGTTCTCTGGGCTTCTTAGAAGACATGGTGTTATTGTTTTGGCCACATATATGTGAATAGAAAAGTTGATACTATTTGCATCAAGGAATGAGTACTATTGAAAAATGTGCCAAATAAGTAAGTTAACAGTCAGATTCTTGTCAAGAGTTCCATTCTAAAAGCAAAGATAATTTCCCATAACACATGAGGAAAACTGATTGGGGAAAAAGAGAGGGAAGAAAACAGATAGCTGGGTGCAAATGAAATACCAGCCTGCTCCATGCAGACATGCATTTCATGAAGAGCAATGTGAAGGAGCTTAATCCACTGCAACCAAATTACTAAGAATTCATGCTGTGATCAGTGTAAAAAAAATCCTGGGCTGGTGAGATGGCACAGCGGTTAAGGCACTTGCCTGCAAAGCCTAGTGACCTGGGTTCATTTCCCAAGTAACCACGTAAAGCCAGATGTACAAAGTGTCATATGCATATAGAGTTCATTTGTAGCTAGAGGTCTTAGCACCCATTCTCTCTGTGTGTCTGTCTCTTTTCTCTCTGTCTGTCTCTACTTGCACATAAACTAGTAGTGATTCTTATCACAATGACCTGTAATCTGAGAAGTTCAGGTGACCTCACAGTCATAGCAAAGGAATCACAAATCCACATGCAAGGCAAGAATTAATTAAACACAGAACAATTTATCCCCAATAAGTGTATAAGAAATCAGAACCAATATATATGAATTGCAGTATAACTGGATCACAAACATGATTTTACACTTAACCTTCAAAATGTAGCATAAATTTCAAAGTCACACAAAATAGAAAAGTATTTCATTTGTTGGGTCTATTAGAAAGAATGTTAACCTTTGCTCTCCACTGCCTCAAAATCTCTTATAAGAGGAAAAGTTACCCATTCCTTTTGAAACCTTAGCAATGAGATTGAGCTAGACATTTTCGATTAAATTGCTTTTGCATATGTAAAATAAAGATCACACTTAGCTCACTAATAAAAGATTGTGGAAATTTTTTCTTCAAAAGAATTGTATTTAAAACAATTTTATATAGAGTAATATGTAATAAATGTAATAGTAGAAATTTTATTGTTCTATTGTTCTGTAAATACATTTAATATAGAGTAAGAATGCTTAGAGATAAAATTATTTCATGGGCAGAAGGAGTTAATATGCAATTGAAAGTACATCTCCTAGCTACATAATGAAACAGTAGATTGTAATCATTATCTATAAGTGCATGACATAGGCAAAATGAATAGAGTCATTTTCATAATATCTTTGTGGGTTATGAACCAAATCTTCCCCAACTGTATGAAAAGAAACTTAAAATGGAAAAGTTAGTTTCATAAAGATTCTCTCATATATAATTGCACAATTAGCCAAGGATAATATCCAATAGTTTCTAAACTACCTTTATGTGTAAACACTAGAATAAAGCATTTGACAGAATCATATTTTGGCTGCATTGCAAAAGCACTTCCTTTAGAGATCTTCTACCCATAAACCTTACAGATGACAAAAGTGAGGCTCAGAAGCAAAAGGTAACATACCCAAGGTTACACCAAGACAGAAATAGAAATGAATCTGAAGTACTTGATATTTTCATCCTACTACACAGTCCATGTTTGTGGTTCTTAATTATCAGTCTTTCGTACCAAATTCCAATACAGTTCCAATTCATGTCTGTCCAGTAGGCCATTCACCTATCCAATAAAACAAAGGAGCGAAGATGAACTGAATCTAACTAATCAAAAATTTAAAACTTCAAGTAGCTGTGCCAGTTGAGGCAGCTGTGTCATCATTTGGATCTTTTGTTTTCAGTACAATAGAGAGTAAAAAACAGAATGCACTCCAAATATTTTTTAAATATATATTTATTGTCCATAATGAGTTACATTATTTAGTGGGCAAACAATGCATTGTTATCCCGAATTCCCCAATTCCCCCCCTCCCCATCCCTGATCAGTTGGATATCCTCCTCCATGGGCTGTCTGTATTAGTCCTTGTGGCAAGGGATCCTGGATATCCTAGTACTCAGCCTGGTCTTCCTGGCCCAACTGTGTTGTTAATGATGGGTGCCATGCCTCTGGACCGTCTCCCCCACCACGGCTCTCACAATCTTTCCGCC
>PVHP010036511.1:0-17875 GCA_004024765.1 Zapus hudsonius | reverse complement strand
TTCTTTCTTTCTTTCTTTCTTTTCTCTCTGTCTCTCCTGGCAAATATTTTCAGTGCACATAGGCAAGCACTGGGTGCCTCATGGATACATACATGTACATATACCAAACACACCACACACGTGCATGCCTGTAAGATGTGTGTATGTGTGTGTGTGTGTGTGTGTGTGTGTGTGTGTGAGAGAGAGAGAGAGAGAGAGAAAGAGAAAGAAAGAGAGAGAGATTGAGAGAGAGATTTTCCAGCCATTACTCTTCAGGTTGAATTCTGAAGTATGGATTTTGTAGTAGGTTATTCTTGTTACATTAGCTCGTAGCCTATATTAAGTAATAATCTCTTACATGTCATTGGATTATACAGGGAAGGGAGATGAAAGACACTTGAGATTTCTCCAAAGCTCCCATCAATGACTTTCTTCTCTTTCCCACTTTTCTACAAGAAATGAACTTTCCCACCTTTACTTCCCTTCCTCCAACCACCACCATTGGCAAGTAAGAGAATCAGAGGTCCTTCAACAATCAGGATTTGGCATGCTCATGACAGTCATGGCCATTCTTACTCACGTGTCTTCATAAACATGGAAAGAACAATCAAAAACTTAAAAGTACTGGGAGGTAGACGGAGGAGGATTGAGGTCATCCTTTGCTATGAGATTGTCTCAAAAACAAGAACAAAACCTATTCTCTTCCATTCCCAAAGATAGACACTTCCCTATCTTTTATGAGAAAAACCACAACCTCAATTCATTGCAGGCTTCTCCTCATGCTTGGCCCTTGCAGCAAATTAGTGCATCTCAAACTTTGATGTGTGTAGGAATCACCTGGAAATATTTGTGTGTGTGTGTGTGTGTGTGTGTGTGTGTGTGTGTGTGTGTGTGTGTGGTATGTGCATATGTAGGCCAGAAGCTGATGTTGAGCATCTTCCTCAATCACTCTCTCCTTTATTTACTGAGGCAAGTCTCCCATTTGAACCCAGAGCTCACTGATTTGGCTAATCTGGCTAGACATAGTCTCTGCCTCCTGAGCGCTGGGATTCCAGGTGGGCTGCCACGCCCACCCAGCATGTTTGTTGGAGCTGAGAGTCTCAACTCTGGTCCTGCTTTTACAGCAAGCACTTTACCAACTGGATCATCACCCCACTTCTCCCCCTCACATACACTGCAACACACGCACCTGAAAATCTTATGAAACGTAGGTTCTGATTCAGTCTGGCTAGGTGAGGTGAGACTGAATTTCTAACACCCAGTCTGTTGGGCCCCACTTCTAACTTGGAGTAGGGGCTCACAATCCTCTTACACTATCCTCAGTGTGCAATCCATGGACACTTGGAAATACTTCCTACATGTCCTGAACACCAGTTGGTGGAACAAATATTCCACACAAGCTATTCTTTCTATCCCCTCTTGTCACCACTGTCAGCCACCCTCTCAGGCATGTGGAGCCCATCGTTATCTCCCAGAGGCCTAGACAAGATGCAGATACTACCTGCCCAAAGGAGGGAAAATACAAAAAGATAAAAGAAACCAATGGTCAAGGAGTAACTGCCCAAGTCTTAAAAGTGTAATTTTCCTGGGAAGATACAGCAGAAAAAAACAACAAGACAGACAGCTGTGCTGGTTTGAATCAGGCATCCCCATATAATAATGTGTTTTGAATTCTTGGTCCCAGCTGATGGCAATTGGGAGGTGGAACCTTGCTGGAGGAGGTGTGTTACTGGGAGTGGGATTAGGGGTTTAAAGGTGTTACAGTCAGCTCCCTTTGCCAGAGCTCAGCTTACTCTCTTGCTGCCGCTTTCCAACTGCTGTGCCAGAGGTGATGTTCAGCCTCTACTCTACCATCTATTCCTGTCACCATGAGACTGTAAGCCAAAATAAACTCTTTCCTCCCTTTGGCTGCTTTTGGTCAGGTCTTTTGTCCCAGCAACTCCAAGGTAAGTACTAAAACAGCCATGAAAAAAATATTAAGGCAAATGACAATAGAATGACTATGATCTTTCTGGTCAGGAATAGGTAAATAATGGGGAAGGTGGTCTCTGTCAGGGGGAAATGTTCTTCAGAAAGAAATGTTTTCTTGATCTGCCTATATCAGAAGCTCTTTTGTCCTCAAGGAAAGAAACTGAGAATTATGTGAGGTGGGGGGAGAGGGAGAGGAAGAAAAAGAAAGACATAAGAGCCATATGGAATTCTCTATTTTTTCCCCTCACACCATCTGGTTTGGGATCTAAGAACAGGATGGCAACTGTGTTGATTTTGGAGCCAACAAAACCTCTTCGGTGCCTGGGGAGGCAATGACATGGCTGAGACAGATCCCCTTCCTCTGTGACCTGATCCATCATCTTTACACTATCCAAAAAAGGCCTCTGCCTTTGCTCCAGACACAAAATAGTCCTAATGTCTTGGGCTTTAGAAATCTATGTTTTCAAAAGATTGAAGTCAGTTCAGGTAAAACTTAAAACTGTATGTGCATAGAGATCTTACATGATCTAGCAACCTGGTACCATTTCTCTTATCACACTATTCCAGACCCTGCCCTCCCCCCCAAAAAACCCAAACCTGAAAATGTTTGTAATTAAAAAAAAATAGGAGGGGGCATGCCTGGGGAGATAATTCAGTCAGTAAAGTGCTAGCCTAGCCCTCTTGAGAACCTGAGTTCCATCCCAGAACCCAGGTATGCATGTCAGTCATGGTAGTTCATGCTTGGAATCTCAGTGCTGGGGAGGCAGAGACAGGTGGATTCCTGACCAGCCAGTCTAGCCCAGTTGGTGAGCTCCAAGTCAATTAGAGACACTATCTCTACAAAAGGTTAATTATTTGTGTTTTTTTGCATATTAATATCAGGGTCTCTTGCCATTGTAAACAAAGGCCAGATGCATGCCATTTTTTTTGTGTGTAACTTTATATGGGTGGCTGGGAAATTAAACCCAGGCTGGCAAGCTTTGCAAGCAAGTACTGAGCCATCTTTCCAGTCCCTCATATTACCTTTTGAAAACCCATGTTCCTTAGGACTCCCAAGCAAACTGATTTCAGGAAAGCCCCTGCGGCATTCTGGTTTTCTTCTTAGCTGCTACTGCTGCTTAGAATGCCACATTCTGAGGTGTGGTCATTGGGTCAAAAGCATGTAAATCTTATTCCAATGTTCTTCCAAAACTCTGCTTAACACCTAGAGTTACTCTTCAAGACCACCAGACAGAGGAAGATATCAGCGCTTACTCTTTTAAGTGTTTATTTGTATGTGTATGGTGTTTGTGTGTTTGTGTGTGTGTGTGTGTGTGTGTGTGTGTGTGTGTGTGTGTGCGCGCGCGGGCAGCGCGTATACCTGTGTAGAACAGAGGACAATCTTGGGGTGTTAGTCCTCTCTTTGCCCCTTGTTTGTGGTAGAATTACACACACACATTTTCTCTCTCTCTCTCTCTCTTTCTCTCTCTCTCTGCCACTGGGAATACCAGACTTTTGGCCTGTGAGTTTCTCCTCCCTTTGCTGTAGACATGTTGGGCCACTTTGCCTCCAGCTTTTTTAGGGGTGCTGGAACCTTAACTCTGGTCAGCAGGCTTGCAGAGCAAGGGATGTTAACCACTCAATCATCTACACCATGCCTGGCTTGCACCTGTTTTATTTAATACATCTACAGAGTTGTGTAACCATCTCCACAATGAATTTTAGAAAATTTTTATTGCCCCCAAGAGAAATCCCTGGTGCCTATGTGTAGTCATTCTCCTCCCCCTCTTTTGCCTGGTCTCTGGGAAGCACTCATTTACATTTTGTCTCTTTGCAGACACTAATTCTGAAAATTCAATAAAATGGAGTTATGCAATATTTGGTCTCTAATATCAGGCTTCTTTTACTTTGCATTGTGTTTTTGATGTTCATCCATGCCATTGGATATCAGGGCACTTCATCTCTTTTTATTGCTGAATAAGAGTCTATCCTATCTAATGGCAACTTTTAAAAAACGAGATTGGGTGTGTTGGTTTGAATGTGAAATGTCCCCCATAGGCTCATGTGTTTGTGATTTAGCTTCATATTCAAACCCCAGCTGGTAGAGTTTCTGGGAAGTGGAACCTTGCTGAAGGAGGCTTGCCACTAGGGGGCAGACCTTGAGGTCTATTAGTTCAGCCCACTGGGCATTCAACAACTCACCCACTATTGCTGCCACCTCCCAACTGATGTCTCAAGATATGATTCCCAAACTTTGCTTTGTTATACTTTCCCTGCCATGATGAAACTTCCCCTCTAGACTGTAAACTGAAATAAACCCTTTCCTTCTATACAGTGTCTGGTCAAGTGTTTTGTCCCAACAACAAGAAGGTAACTGCAGTGCTGGGGATTGTACCTAGGACCTCTGATAGGCTAGTCAAGCCCTCTGCCCCTGAGCTATATAGCCCCAGCCTTAAATGGTGTAATGGTTAAGTTTTGTTGACAACTTGACCTGTTTAGCAGTCCACAGTAATCTTGGATGGGTCTCTGAGGTTGCTTACAGAAAGGATTTACTAAAGGAGGAGATCCCTCCTCCAAAGTAAGGCCTTCCCCTGGAGTGGGTGGCCCTCTCTGTAGGGGGCAGGATGTAAAGAAGCTCAAGGGAAAGGAAATCTCTCTCTTCCTCCCTCCCCCCTCCACGGCCTCTTTTGCTAGTGTGTGATGTTGGTAATGGCTTCTCTCTGTTTGGACCTGTGAAAGTGGGCCAGTCTCTTTTGCCATTATAGAACTTCATCTGGTTCTGTAACTTCAATAAATCCCTTCCTCTCATAACTGTGTCTGGTTTGGAGGTTCATCCTAGTGTCGTGTGGCTGACTATGACAAATGGCAAACTTAAAAATCAGAATATAATTATTATATATAATAGTAGGTTTCATTATGACATTTTCATTTATGTATATGTTTTGATCACATCAATTCCCCTATTACTCTCTCTTATTTCCTTCCCTCACTTTTGCTGATCTCTAACCTTTTCCCAATTAGTCCCCTTCTACTTTCATGTCTTTCTGTGGCCCAATGAGTTTAATTAATGTTGGATACAGGAGCATAGGTCAGGAGTTATTTAAAGGAGCAAGGGCAATTTACCAGTGTCTGAAGAAATTATCTCTCCCTCCCCCATAAATCATTCACTGTAATGGGAGCTTTTAAATTAAGATTTCACTACCCCCATTCTTTAAAGGATCTATGAGAAAGCATGTATAATGCATTTTTGCTCACTATTTTTAAATGTTTCTTAAATTTTTTTATTTATTTGAAAGCATAGAGAGAAAGAGAGAGAATGGCCAGGTCAGGGTCTCTTGAGACTGCAAATGAACTCCCAATGCATGCAAAACTTTGTGTATCTGGCTTTATGTGGGTACTGGGTAATCAAAACTGGGTCATCAGACTTTGCAAGCAAGCACCTTTAAGCACTGTTGCTCACAATTTTTACACAGCATTGCACAGCCACATACAGAATCAGCTCCTAGGGTCTGGGATTGTAGCTCAATTGGTAGAATGCTTAAAGGAAGCCCTGGGTTCCATCCACAGCACCACACAAACTGGGCATGGTGGCACATTCTTGTAGTCCCACATGTAGAAGAGGCAGCAAGATCAGGAGTTCAAGGTCATCCTCAACTACTTAGCCAGTCCAAGGCCTGCCTGGTGGTTACATGAGGCAGAGAGAGAGAGAGAGAGAGAGAGAGAGAGAGAGAGAGAGAGAGAGAGAGAGAGAGAGAGAGAGAGAGAGAGAGAGAGAGAGAGAAACACACTAGTTCCTAACAGCTCTACGTGGAATGAAGGAATGTATGACCCAAGACACAGAGCTAAATCTAAAACTCAATTTCATGCTAATTAACCTCACATCACCATTTAGGTCTTAATGGAAAAAGAAACAACTTTTATTAAATTATTTACAGGTTTTATGATTTGCTATTCAACAGGGTGGATTACATTGTGTCTCAGGATAACTTTTTAGTTATACTCACTACATTGCCATTTCAGATTGATTCCTGAAAATGTACACAACCATTTGGGGGAATGACATGAGTTGACACAACATATTAGCAATACTTTAGGCTTATTGTTGAATTTATTTGACATCCCAAATGACATAATTTGAGTTTCTGTTCTACATTGAGCTGAGCTGAACATCAGGAAATGTGGGGTGCTCACTATCCTCCCTCTCCCGAGTCCTCAAATCAAAATTGACTCACATATTTCATGCAGACCTAACATCTATTGGTTTGAGAGATGAGCATTCCTCACCAGCAAGGTAAAATGGAAACTGGTCTCAAAGGACATGCGTGTTGGGGAGTCCAATACACAGCTTATCCCATCCTGATTTCATAGGCTGTGATTTTTCTTTCTTAAAGGCAAGGATTTATATTCAAACAGGGTTGTGCAAAGCAACTGCGTTGGAAAGACATTCAGGGATATTCAACACTATCAGAGTCCAGGCTTCTGGAAAATTGTAGCCTAGTCTGTGCTTCATGGTGGACATGTATACACCTCCCCTCCCATTATTGATTCAGACATTAGAAATTTTGTGGCTAACACAAAGGCATATCTCCCTGTACACACTATTCTCTTTGATAAGAAGAGGTAGGGTGAGGAAAGAGAGGGAAGGTGAGAAGAAGGTAGAGAAAGATGGAGTGGAATGGAAAGGAGGAGAGAAAATAAAAGATGATGAAAAAATTCTTAACGGGATACTGCCACCCACATCCATGTCAACAAATGAATTCATCAAGGAAAAACATAAAATATCACCAAACTAAAAGAACCATTATAGAACAACAGTAAAGGTAACAGTTGAGTTGCTATTGGAATTCACCACAAGGCTGTATTTACCTGGACTGCTCAAGGGGCCAGCCCTGTCCCCCAGGGTTGGCACGGGATGGTATTGATGGTTCTTTGAGCCTGGGTACATCCAGTGGTACCTGCCAATTTCCATTTCAGCTCTGCTGTTCACTGCCAATTTCAGTGGCAAAAAGTCAGTGTCTATCTCCAGCAAAGATTCTATATCAGCATTTTAATTTATTCTTTTAGCATATAGTAAAGGAAAATGGGGAGTTAAAAATACACTATTAAAATGCAACCCTCTGTACCACTGTATCAACTCAACATGATAAATTTAAGAATGTTGGAGTCTTTTCCTCCATTTTTGAATTAAAGTTTATACAAATCACCAAAATTTTCTCCACTTTCCTTATTTTTCTGAATCCCCCTCCTTAGAACATTCATTTTGAGATTATACTATTTATAGTTCATATGTGGCTTCTCACATTTTTTTTTCTTTCTCTGCATTTCCTTATCAGGCCAACAGAACAAGAGCACTACACTGATTGCTAGCTGTATGAGCAGAGGGGACAGAGGCTCACTTTCTGAAACCTGAAAGTAACCCTGCGGCCTGCTAACCCTTGCATGGAACTCCCCTCTCCCACTGACACCTGCGGTGTTCTTGGTGGCCTTGTCTGCAGAGTCCAGGATGTTCTGGATTAAATCCCATTTCCATGATCTTTTCATGTGTTAGAGAGTGTGTGCTGTTCTTGGGATCAAGTCATGTCAACTGAACTCCTGGGGACTTTGGTCTTTATCAGGTAAGATATTTCCCATATTTTAGGGATTGGAGTGAAAAACATCTCCCAATTTTGCCCAGTGTAGCGTAGGCCTTTGGTAACTATTATGTGAATTATAATATAGATGTCCTTGCAAAACCACAAGGCCACTATGGGAAGTTCATGCCTGTAAATTTCCTAATAACTAGTGGGTTTGTGTCCTCTGAATCATTGAAAACCTGAGGATTAAAAATGCCTCTAGCATTGCTGTGGGTAATGATTCTATCAGAAGACAGGGTTCTGTGTGGAACCTCAAACCATGCAAGATAAAAACCAGATAACAAGAACCATACCATGAGGCTGGCAAGCAGACATTTGCAGCCCTGACCAGGTAAACTAAAGGCCTCACCAAGTCTTTGCAAAATCCCAGATCCACTCTCCACAGTCTCTGGAGACCCCCCCCCCCCCAAGATATTTTAAACTAGGAAACAGAGACATACTTTGCTAGTTTTAAAGAAACTCTTTTTGGCTTCAATTTAAGATAAAATGTTTTATTTAAAAAGAAAAGGCACATGCCTTTAATCCCAGCACTTGGGAGGGGGCAGAGGTAGGAGGATCTTGGTGAGTTCGAGGCCATCCCTGAGATTACATAGGGAATCCAGGTCAGCCTGGGCTAGAGTGAGACCCTTCCTTGGAAAACAAACCAAAACAAAAACAAACAACAACAACAAAAAGAAAGAAACAAAGAAAGAAAAGAGAAAAATAGGAGTGTAGCTAAGAGGTAGAACACTTGTCTACCACATGCCAGGCCCTGGGTTCAATCTCTAACACCAAAATAGTAAACAAAAACCACAAGGAAAATAAAGGTTTTTGATTAAGAACAGGACTACCCAATCAAGCTATTTCTGCTGCTGTTGTTTTGGATGTTAGTAATGATGCCAGCTGTAATTTACGATGTGCTAGCTGGCGTGTTAAGCACGTGATGCCTGTTGTCTCTGTTGTGGCAAGGACCCTACAGATTGACGATTCTATCCCGACAAATGAAGAATGGGGTGTATAGAAAAGGAACACTGAGGCTGGAGGAGGAGCCTCAGTGTGGGGCTGACAATCTGCCTCCAGAGGGCGCGCTTTGAAAAGCACTGCAGAATCCTCTAGGGCCCTGGGCAAGTGCCCCCCTCCCTTTCTCCCTCTCCCTCTCTCTCTCGCCCTCTCCCTCTCCCTCTCCCCCCCCTCTCTTTGTCTCTCGCTCCGGGGGGGAGAGCTGTTCTGAGGTCCATGTGGAAGACATGGATTATCCAGCACTGCTGCTGATTTAGGTTTAATCGTTGTGTGTGCTGGAGGTGGGGGTGTGTGGATGTGTCATGTCACAGCATGCATGCAGGTGGAGGTCAGAGGACAAAGCCTTCACTGTGTTCTTGTTTGCTGCTGAGTGACAGGCTAGCTGGCCCGTGCACTTTGGAGGGTTCTCCTGTGTCCACCTTCCACCCCGCCAGAGGTGGGGATCTGAGCTCAGGTTCTTATGCTTGGGCAGAAGTCTTTTGTCCTCTGAGCCATCTCCCCAGCCCTCATAGCGTTTTCACTGAGCCTTCTATGGATTTAGATGCTTGTTTTGCCAGATTGTTCAAGAGGGCTTTTGCCTAGCACATTTGGGCCCTCGGTTCAATCCTCAGTACCACCAAAAACAAACAAACAAAAAAATCTCATCAAATTAATCAAAGGAGGTCCTCCAGACAAAGGTTATCCTACATTCTCTGAAGCACAGAGACTCAGACATGATGGTGGAAAGAACCAGAAGGTCAAATGACCTCATGGTACGGTCTGACTTTCTCTTAGTAAAGTGGCTGTGAGCCTTTTATACTGAACCCCAAGTGAGAGGATTCTAAGCAACCGCATCACTTCTGGTGTGAAAAATCTTTTTTTTTGTAGGGTGGGTATTAGAGATTAAAGCTAGGACCTCATGCATAAGTGCTCTAGCACTGATCTCTACCCACAACCCCTCATCTCCTTCTAAGACTTTTATGCAGAAGCCCAGCACATAATAGGTGCCCAATCAATCAATATTTGCTAAATTAAGTGTTTGGTCAAAAACAAAGAAGCTGGGCATGGTGGTGCACACCTTTTATCCCAGCACTCAGAAGGCAGAGGTAAGAGGATTGCTGTGAGTTTGAGGCCAGCCTGGAACTACAGAGTGAGATCCAGGTCAGCCCAGGCTAGAGCAAGACCCTACCTCAGAAAAAAAAGAGAAAACAATAACAAACAAAACCCCCTAAAAAGAAAAGTAGCACTGACCAAATACCATGCTCACTAGGTCATGCATTTCAGAGGATTTATTTGTGCCCTGTCCTATCTCCTCATGCAGCGGGTAAAGTCTAGAGTGACCAAGGACAATGGAAAACCATGCACTGCCCAGTAGTCATGTTTTTTCAGAGAAAAACATGGCAGCTAGACCTGAGATACTTAATAGAATGTGAAAAATGTGAGAACTGGGGCACTTCTGGGGATGGAGACAACTGGATGCATGCTTTTCAGTCTCTTGGGCTAATTCTTGTCGAGAGGCCCCTTTACAACAGCAAATCACTTCTCTAGTTTTTGAGCCCAACTCAACCAGAGACATTAAATCCAAGGTTATCTGAAAATTTTCTGAACTCACACTACACATGTTTGTTTTTTCTTTTTAGGCAGGGTCTCACTATATCCCAGGCTGACTCGGAACTCACTCTATAGCCAGGCTGGTCTTGAACTCAGGGCTATCCTTGAAACTCAGCCTCCTGAGTGCTGAGATTAAAGGTGTGCACCACCACTCCTGGCTTACAGTATACATTGTGATCCCAAGAACAGGGTCCCAACACTAGAAAGGAGTCACCTGATGACATGAGGGGACTTAGATGAAAGGCATATTAAAACAGCCTGCTAATATGGGGGGTCTGGCAAGAATGAGGAAATGCTTTATGTCTTACACAGGGGATATTACAAAACGCTCTCCCTTTGAGATCAGTAGATCCGTAGATCGAGATGAGGTGGGTTGTAGGGGCTCATGGAGATACACACAACAGAGGGCTGGCTCATCATCAAAGGTGAGCAGGACACAAACAATGAGAAACAGATTAAATGAAAGCAGAACAATGTCGTGATCCCTTTCCCCCCAATAACTCTGAGGATGTGATCTAGCAGTAAGGCTGAACAAGCATTCAGGGTCACTGAAAGCACCTAAGTGACATACATACATGGCTGCCTAGAAAGACCATATCCACTGGGGAAACTCTCTCAAAGCTGTACTTGCCATCCCTGTAGCCATTGCTCAGATGGCTAAAGTAAAACCATAATGATACAGCAGAGTATGGGAAAGGGCTGCAAACTATAACCATCTGTTTTGCTTTTTAAATAAAGTTTTATTGGACCACCATCACACCCAATTGTTTTCATGCTAGGATGGCAGATTTGAGCATGAACAGCAAAGACCTGTGTCCTGTATACAAAGCCTAAGATATATGCTACCTGGACCTTAATAGAAAAGTGTGTTGAGCCTTGCCATTGAATATAGCATGGGAAGGCTTGAATATACAAGGCTGTTAATGTCATTGAAAAAATAAGCCTATAAAATAGTGCATGGTTTTCTTATTATGCAATTTGAGGAGAAATACCACTGGGATGGCTGAGGGTCAAAATTTTTCTACATGGCTGTTGTTGGTTATTTAGTTGCCACTGATCAGTATGCTGTAACTAAACCCAATATTCTACTACTCACCCCGTATCAGCTTTCATTCCTATGGCATGAACTGAGTACCCAGAAGAAGGCTGACATTTCAAAGGAGAATATTGCTAAATGAATAAATGAATGAGAAACAAGGAACAGCAAAGCACATTTGTAAAGCTGTAATTGGAGCCTCCCCATCTTCCAAACCAATGTGTTCCATTCTTCCTGCATCACATAGCCACCCCTCCTCCTGGCCAACTATCTCACGAGCATATTTGGTCTAAAGGAGAAAAAGGCATGGGAGTGTCTTTGTAATAATCCAATTCATCACCAGTCCGGTGAGGGGATGTGTATGCCATGCAGACATCAGCTATTTTGCATGCTTTCAGATGTATCAAGTTATGAAATATTTCCTTAAGATCACTTACTCTAAATTGACCTGTACTTCAAGTAATAGGAAAACAAAACTTGAAAACTTAAGACCAGAATGCAGCTTCACTTCTGATTTCAAGGATGACAAAAACTGATAATAATAAAACTCAAAGGATGTCATATCATACCTACCACATATATTCAGCACCATCTGGCCAACCACTTGTCTCTGTAGCCTAATCCCCAGACACCATGTCTTCAGATGTCTACCTTGGCAAATTCTTACAGAGAATTTGCATCTAAACTTTCTTTGTATCACATTCTTATAAGCAAACTAGAAATGTTAATAAAATACATGCATATCTTTTAAAATAATGTAACATGTCGAATGTACCTCATGTAGGTGTTTAGCAGACAAGTCATATGTTCCAGAGGAGTGTTTTTCTTTCCTAAACAAAAAACTCGAGCCAACGTGTACATGTTTTGCTAAATTAAAAAAAACTATGAACTTCTATCTACTTAATCAAAAAGGTTATGATGGATCTGTTAATTTTTTAAACAAGTCAGTGATTCAAATTCATTTTGGACTTTAGCCTCTGTCCTCCATTTTTTTAAAAATATTATTTCCAATCAACTGTATTTTTCCTCATATGTGGCTGTAACTTAATTTGATGTCTGGATTGTAGAATTGATTTTAGCATTGATTCCTGGGAACTGAACTAGACTGCTGATAATTATTTCAGTAGATTCCAATTTCCTACATGTAATGAAAATAATTTTCATTACAGACACACAGGGTTTTCTTACTCTAATAGAGCATCAACGTTGCTATAACTCAATTATTCTTCTACCCCATGACAACACACTCCCAGCAATTCTAGATGCATTTGTTTCCATAAATGAGTTGCCATTAAGCAATACTCCATGGCAAGAAGTGGAAACCTAGGTATCTGTCTTTGTATTAGGGGATTCTACGATCCACTGCCTTTGATTCCTTTTTACTCATTTTCTCCACGTATTCCATTTTCTGTGAAGTGATTTACTCAGTCCTCACACTTACGCCTTTGTAATAATTTGGCATTTGATATAAGCATCTGAGAAAATATGCTTGCTTTCCTTAAAAAATTAAATCTCAGAATCCTTCATGTGAATTTTGGTTGCCCAGTACCTTTCTGTGATGAATGGCTATGTGAGTATTTTACAAACCACAAATGCTTTTCTTTTGTAAAGACTTGGATTATTATTTTTTTGTCTAAAATAGGAACAAAACCATTGTGATTGAGTTTCTAAAGAAACAGAGCTCTCTGTAGGAGTTAGTGAATGGCAATAGCTCACATGTGTTGTCCTGTAAGTTCCCTCTGGTAAAGGACACCAGTAAGAAAAATCTGATGTCTGTTTATCCATCTAAGTTTAATTTTACAGTCTTAGTAGACATAGACACTATAATAATTATGTAAACCTATAGGTACTAGCCATTGGGCAACAATATCTCAAATTAAGAGACAGGCATTACTTCTGTCACCAACAACTAAAAATCAGTGGGAAAGGAGGAATAGAGGAGAATAACATATGTGCATTAAAAACTGTGTGGAGTGACAGAAGTCATAGAAACATGAAGTCTGGCTAAAGGTTTGAATGAAAGAAAAAAGAAACAAAAAAAAAGCAAGAAAGGTCCAGGAGCTACAGAATTATATGCTGCATTTTAAAAGTAATGATGCTAAAATTTTAAAATATTTTATTTATTCATTTTCAAGCAGAGAGAGAGAGAGAGAGAGAGAGAGAGAGAGAGAGAGAGAGAGAGAGAGAGAGAACACCAGGGCCACCACCTTGTGGGTCTGGCTTATGTGGGTACTGGGGAATTGAATCTGGGGCCTTAGGCACTGGAGGCAAGTGCCTTAACCGCTGAGCCATCTCTCCAGCCCAATGATGCTAAAATTTTAAATGTCAATGTTAATGTCAATGACATAAGCATTGGTTTTATAAACTTCACATGAAATCCGGAAGAATCTTGGAGTGATAAGCACACATTACCATTTGTGACTCCTGTTTTAGGTGGAACCTTAGTGACAATGGGCAAGCAAGTTGGGGAACTATGGAGGTACTTGTGTGACTTCTTGGTGCAGCTGGCACGGATGAACACTCGTCATCTAGAAGATTCGTGGATATACCACCCTCTAGAACGACACTTCACTGGGCCACATAATACCCACACTCCTTGTTGCTGCAGAGCGAAGCAAAGACATTTCTGACCCATATTCTTATCCAAGCCTGTGTCACTATCATTTGGCTACTTGAATTTTTTGAATTATTTAATAGCTGGTGTTTGTGAATTTTGGTCATTTTCAAAGTTCCTCCAAAAATGATCTTTTGCTTTTAATCCTGCCTCTAAAACAACAGCTGGTGAGTTTTCATATATAGGTTGCCAGGATATAGAGGCAACCTGTGGACCTGTTATTAAATAGTTAACTGGCATAAAATAATAGCAGTCCATGAGACTAAGTGAGGATGAGTCATGCGATTGTGTAGTAAAGATTTTGTATTGATTATATGTCCTTTGTTTGCTTTTGAGAGAGAAATAAATCCCAAAAGGTATGTTTTTTTTGTAGAGACTAAAATGCCTTGCAGAGACTAAGATGGTTTTATCTGCCAGATTCATAGCAAGAAGTACAAAACAAAATCATCTACTTTAGAAAGAAATGCTGTACACTGTGATACACGTGCAATTACATAGTATGTAATCCTTGTGGAAATGAATCTTTTAAGTTTTATCTCACTTCCTCAGCTTGCTGAATCGTCAGTCCCAAGAGCTTCTCTCACTGCTATTTGGTCATTCATGTAAATTAGAAAAATGAAAAGAAACCAAACAATCAAACAAACTACAAAGGCACATACAAGAAAAGACAGGGTTTTTGTTGTTGTTGTTGGAGGAGAGGTAGGTTTGACATAATGATTGAACTAAAGTGCCAAATTTAAGATTAAATTGCTATGTGCTTAACTCCACTTGATTGTACAATTCAAATGGTTAAAATGGAAATTTATATTTTATGTTTCATCATACTTCTAAAATAAATTTTATCAAATTAAATTGTCTGTTTAGGATTAAATGTCAATGCATTCAGAAGAAGTTATATAGAAAAACAAGTAGCCTTTACCCTGACATGCAGTGAAGTTGAACTACACATAAATGCTATTTTGTCAGTATAAAATGGTTGACTACCAGCAAATTGCTATGGCTCAACCTCCATATTCATAAGGAGAAAAGTTGTTGTTCCTGATCCTGCAGAATTACTATTATTTCACAACTGTCACTGAGTTTACAGGCTGTGAGAAATGACCTCGGTATGACGGCTTTTGATATTACAGCCGCAGCAGTTACATAGCATCTCTCTGTGCATTCGTGACAGTTTAGGTTTCTGAGTGAGGAGAACAGTTACAGTGCAGCTAGATGCTGAGCTGATTTCATGGGGCATCTAATTTGACATTAGATAGAGCTTTTATCTTCTGCCATTTTCTTGCCACAATAACACTGATTTCTCCAAAGATCTATTGTGTATATCAAAATTCTGACATAGTCTAAGATTCCCTTTAAGGAAGAGGACCCTCAGCAATTTTCCTCCTCCAAATCTTTAAGTGGTAATTAGCAGAAGATCCCCTCTCTTGCATCAGTGCTAGGGGACAGGAGCTGACGTCTCAGCTCTCAAGCTCCCACTGAAAATGATTAGTACATGTAATAGTCAGATACATGGAAAGAATAAACATATTAGATTAAGAGCATTACAGAATGTCCAAATCACTCCAGTATTGCTGGAACCAAGGCATACTTAGCATGCATTCCCCTCTGGTTCCACCTTAGCACAGAATAGCATATCTCATGTCTCTGGAAATGTAGCATGCAGAACGTAGGACCCAAGTTATGATTATCTTAGTAAAAACGAAAGAAGAAAGAAAGAAAGAAAGAAAGAAAGAAAGAAAGAAAGAAAGAAAGAAAGAAAAAAAAAAAAGGTGTCCCCAATCTACCTGCTCATCTACGGACATCCTTCTGTGAAATAGCACATTTTTTAGAGAAAAACTTGCAGCAAGGATAGAAGGAGAGGCGGTTAATTTTAATATTAGTCCAAGGGAAAAACAAAACCCCAAACAACACCACCACCCTAAAACAAGATCATGCCATCGGGATTGTTTCAGAGTCATTTTACAGGAGACAAAACCCCCGCTAACCCTTTGCAAGCACCCTCAGTGAAAAGCTTTAAACAGGCTATTGTCAGAGAGCTGGGTACCTTTTCTCTCGTGGCTTTGTTCAATATTTTCCTCCGCAGCAGTTTCCATGGCTGGCTTCATACCATCCACCAAAAATGCTTTTCCCTGCTCCCCCCCACAACACACTTTCCCCCTCCTCTTCCTTTTCTCTTGGACTCCCCTCTGTCTCTTATTTACATCTGCCTGATTGAGAGGCTCTGTTCTTCACTATAGTAGATTACAGTCCCTTCCAAGATGCAAAAGTCTTGTCAGCGTCAATTTCTCTTTGCCTACTGGTCCATAAAGATAGCTGCCAAGAAGGAGCGGGCAACAACACGTCACTGAGGATACCAGTTATAAAACAGTCATTCTGTGCCCGACTTGCCCCACTCCCAATGCACCCCGGGAAAAACCTGTTCCCCCACCAAGCTCTTCCTCCTTAAGATCTTCTCTCTCTCTCTCTCTCTCTCTCTCTCTCTCTCTCTCTCTCTCTCTCTCTCTCTCCTCCCTTGTTTCTTCTTGCAACTACACCCAGGGAATCCTAATTAATTCTCCCAGGAAAGAATAGATTTGTGACATCAGAGGAAGGGTTGTGGAGGAGAAAGAAAAGAGCCCCCCTCCCACCACGTGACTTAGTCTGGCCACACTATATGTTTTCTCTCAGGAAAATGCCTTGTTTCCCAGAAGCACAGTGCCGGCTTTCCCATGCAGCCCCTTTACTGGGCATTGCTTTTATTTGTTCTATTTACTCTTGAACCCTGGCCAAACATATTCAAAGGATGTGCCCATGTCTTTATTTTTTTAAACACTTCTTTTTCACAAACCTTTAGAGAGATAGGTTGATAAGGAAACACACATACACACACACACACACACACAAAGTATGAAAGCCCGAAGATTTAACAATACCAATGTAGCAATTATATATTCGAATCAACTCTTTTGTATGTACTAATATATATAATAGTAAGAGAAACCTTAGTTCAAAACCATTTTACAGAAAGAGACCCATCCCTATCCAATAATCAGTGTAATACATTACATGGATATCTAGCCAACATCTTGGTGGTTTCTAAAATAAAAATCAAACTTTTTTTTAACAGGATGTGATATGTCTATATGAAGCTTTATCACAAGAACCCCTCACTCAAAATCAAGAGTATTTTCAAGAGCACAATAAACATCCAGTCTCAAGACTATTGTGCTAATAGGAATTCTGAAGCTGGTTTCAGAAGCCCTTTTGCAGAAGTACACAGGGGGAGACCGAAATTCTTAATTTATCCTAGCAGGTAAGCCTTCCCCTTGAATATAAGACTTAGTTTGCAACTATTACAAATTTCTGCACCACTTTTTAAAAATATATTTGGCCCACTTACCTTCACTGTCCCTATTTGAGAAATTCTAGAAAGTCAAGTCAAATACAAAGATGACCATTGATAACACAGACCAAAGGAATGTGGACCAAACAATAGTCTGCTTCACACCCAGCTGGAGCGCAAACATTAAAGACAAGTTAGAGACCACTTCTACTAAACATATTCTGCCAAGTTTTACAGGTTTGTTGCTCAATGTCGCAAAAAAAAAAAAAAAAAAAAAAAGATCCTGAATCAACATCCTTCAACAGCCCATTCTTTTTTTAAAAATCTTTTATTTATTCATTTTCAAGCAGAGAAAGAGAAGAGAGAGAGAGAGAGAGAGAGAGAGAGAGAGAGAGAGAGAGAGAGAGAGAGAGAGAGAACACCAGGGCCACCACCCTGTGGTCTGGCTTATGTGGGTACTGGGGAATTGAACCTGGGGCCTTAGGCACTGGAGGCAAGTGCCTTAACCGCTGAGCCATCTCTCCAGCCCCAACAGCCCATTCTTTTTGATACGGGTTGCTGCTAATTAATAGTAAGCAACGCGGGGGGAGAGAGAGAGAGAGTTTTGGAATCCTCCCTTCCCCCTCCTCCTACTCCGAGTTCTTGTCCTCTAATGCCAAAGAATTGTACACAGGGACAGAATTAAATTTTAATTACACATTTATTCTAATTCAGTAGATCAGGAAAAGGGGAGTTGGATGGGGAAATTGGAT
>PVHP010036510.1:0-17847 GCA_004024765.1 Zapus hudsonius | reverse complement strand
GACCTGGAATTCACTATGTAGTCTCAGGTGGCCTCAAGATGATCCTTCTACCTCTGCCTCCGAAGTGCTGGGATTAAAGGCACACTCACCATGCCTGGCCTTAATGGTCATTTTTAAGTAAACTAGTGTGTTGCATTAAATCTGTAATACAATCTAAAGATAAAGTTAATAATAAAAGAAGCAGCTATAGGAAGAGGGCTGGGAAGGCTGCAGGAGGAATCGAAGGAGAAGGCGGTGGGGATTGAAAAGCATTCACACTGGTGAGACCATAGAGGTGGGCAGAAGGCAGGATCCAGGTCCCACTAGGCTGGCGTTGATTCTGGATGGGAAGGGGAGCCACTGGAGGGTTTGGGGTGAGGGGCTTGGCCCCATCTGAGCTCTGAACAGATCACTTTAGATGGGGTGCAGTCCAAGCATGGATGGATGGACACAGCAGAGTTCAGATTTGGCCCACATCTCAGAAGCACCTTTGGGTTGGCATGAGTGAGAGCAGAGAGGAGACTCCCACACATCTCCAAGGTTCTGGCATGAGCAACTGGGGGCGGGTCAGAGCCATCTCGGGAACCCAGGAGCATGTGTGCAAAGAAAGGCTGTGCTCCTGACTGCACCATGGCTGAGGGAGGAGTCAGACGATGACAGACTGCTTCTGGTGACAGTCTTCTCAGAGTAGGTGGGGCAGCTGAGGGTGGGTGGGTTGGAGGTTTTCTAGGAGGTAAATAGAAACAGTGGCTCCTGTAGTAACTTGAGCAGATCAAGTATGAGGCTGGAGAGATGGCTCAGCAGTTCAGGTGCTTGCCTGCAAAGCCCAGTAACCAAGGTTTGAGTCTCCAGTACCCACAGAAAGCTAGAGGCCCAAAGTGGCACACACACCGGGAGTCTGTTTGTGGCTGAAGAACCTGGCACGCCCATTCTCTCTGTCTCTCATCTATCTCTCTCTGCTTGCAAATAAACAAAAAAATTTTTTTAAAAAAGATGGGCCAACTGTTCTGCACTGGGACAGTGGGAAAGATGCCTTGAGGGCGAAGATCCCAGTGAAGGCTCAAGATAGCAAAATGCAAGTTCTTTTGAAAGGAAGGGGTCCAAAGGAAGAATGCTGAAGGAATATCCTTTGGCTTTGTTCCCCTTTGGACTTGCACATTTCCCTAAGTCCTGGTACTGGTTTTGGAAATGAGAGATACAGGAAATGAAGTCATGAAGTGTAGCCAGAGCTCCAGGATCCACTAAGATGTGGCAATGTGAGGCAGGGTTGAAATCCTCACATGGAAGCTCTGTAAGGCCTGGACACCTGTCCCAGTGTCATTATGTGCAAACGTCACCACAGTCAGTCTACAGTTTTCATCACTTCAGTGAGAAGCGACAAACCCCTTTGCTGTCATTCTATGCCCCATCCCAAGCTCTAGACAACCACTAATCTTTCTGTCTCTAGCTTTCCCTATTCTGGACCTTTCATAGGAAAAGAATCATGTCCTATGTGGTTGCTTTGGTTTGAATGTCCCCTCTAAAACTCATATTGAAATTTAACTGCTAGTATTACGGTAGGAAGAGGTGGGGCCTCTGAGCAGTACCTGAGGCCTCCACCTTCATGGAGGTGGCGGTGTTTTAAAGGACAAGCTTGGCCCTCTGTTACCCTCTCTTCCTTCTTGCCTTCCATCACATAAGGACACAGCAAGGTTCTCACCAGATGATGGAGCCTTGACATTGGATATCCAGGCCTCTAGACCTGAGCTAATAAATGTCTGCCGGTTATCCACGACCACATCTCAGATATTCTATTACAGAACTGAACATGAACCAAGACAGCGATCTTTCTGTGTCTTGTTTCTTTAACTGAGCACAGTGTCCTCAAGACTCACCCACATTGTTGTATGGACCAGTTTCAGGCTGGATGATTGCACTGTGTGACTATAGCAGATTTTATCTGCTTATCATGAGACTGGCATTTCATTGTTTCTAGCCTTGTCTCTTGGGTGGATGCATGAAATTACTAGGTCACTTGATTAACCACGAGGATCTGCCACAGCACTTGCACCATTTTACATCCCCAACAGTGATGGTTTCAATGTCTCTGCCTCTTTGCTGACTCTTAGATCCTAGTGAGTATGAAGTAGAGTCTCATAGTGTTTGGGCATTTTTGTTATTATTTATTGTTTTGTTTCTTTTTTGTTTGAAGCTACCTTGGAACTCACTATGTGTCTCCTTTTTAGTCATAATGGCTGTGGTTTGCACGTCAGGCAGTGTCCTCTGAGCTAGATTCTGAGCACCTCAGCAGGTGTCCCGAGCAGCCCTGAAAGATCAGGAAGGTCAGCTTTGAGCATGGGCATGCGGACAGGACCAAACAGGACTCCTTAACGTGTGCCCGGCTGGAGATAGCATGGACTGAACCCCTCATTTATCCACTTCAGGACATCACACAATGTCCCTCGGCACCAAGAATGATCCCTTCCTCCCTCAATTCATGGAGAGCTGAGCCTCACCTTAGTGACCTGAGACCAGGCCTGGGTTGGTCAGCCATCCAAGAAGGGACAAGTGAAGGCATTCACAGCTGGACACAGGTCTCTTTGGGACCTGGTTGCCTTGTAGCCTTTGTCCTCTTGGTTCAGAGGACAGATCCAGCCCTGCTGCCACCTTCAAGTCCTGCAGGTATGCCATTGTATGACAGACTGGCACACTTGGTTTTTGGGGTGATGAGGTTATGGAGCCTCTGGTTGCCAGAGAGGAGCCCCTTTCTCAGGACTTTGCAGAGCTAACTGGGGCCTGAATTTCAGAAGTCCTTTAAGCCCCTCCCCTTTTAAATATGTGTGTGTTGGGAAGGGGGACTAAGGGGGGACGTCCAGGTCCCCTCTTGCCACTGCAGACAAGTGCCAGATGCTTGCAGCACTTTTTGCATCCTGCTTTATGTGGGTTGGGAATTGAACCCTGGCCAGCAGGCTTTGTAAGCAAATGCCTTTAGCTGCTGAGCCATCTTCCCACCCCCCGCCAGTCCTCTTTACCCTGCCTTTCTCTCTCTGCTGGCTCATGTTACTCCTGATTCAGATGGGCACAGCAAACTGACATCTGGAGAAAGCCACTGTGCCCTGGTCAGGGTGAAGGTCACAGCGAGGGCTGCCAGAGGCAGGCAGCTGGCTGTGGGTGTGCCCTCCTCCTCCTTCCACACCCTGGGCAGCACAAAGTCTTATTCATCCAAGGAGGGCAGGGTCAGGGCCATGTGAATGTCACACTGTGCCTGGAGAGGGCAGAGTCTTTCTTCCTCACAGAGGGACAACAGTCTGCAGTCAGGACTTCCCCTTTCCTGGGAGTCATGGGATGATGGAAGCACCGATTGTGCCCAAAGCTGGGTTGTGGTCAGGAGGGCAAGACAGGGCCAGACTAACATAACTACCTTGCGGTGATGGGAAGGGGTTTTGTCTTGCTTTTGTTTTCTTGAGATGGGTTCTCATATATCCTGATCTGGTTTAAACTCGCTATATAGCTGAGGATAACCTTGACCTTCTGATCCTCCTGCCTCTACCTCCATAGTGTACGTAGTGTGTGCCAACATGCTTGGTTTTGTGTGGTGATAGGATTTGAACCCAGGGCCTTGTGCATTCTGGGCAAGTACTCTACTGCTCTACTGACTGAGCTACGCCCCTAGACCTTTTTTCCTCTCATGCTTCCAGGATGTGTGCACTTTCCAGACAGCACTGTGGCTCAACCAGCCATCACCGCAAGGTAGTTATGTTAGTTTTGCCATGTCTTGTGCAAAAGGCTCAGAGTAATCATGTGGCAAGTGGTGGAGGCTTCAAGATGGTCACAGCCCCTTCCCGGGCTAACGTACTGCTCCCCCAGAGCCACCACTGGATGAGGATGCCTGAAGCTGGGAGTCAAGAAAATCAAGGGGCGTATGCTACCCAGCCTTTTCTCCAAGAGCAATCCTAACTTTTGGGCAGATGCCTGGCTTGAGCCAAGAGCCTCGTCCAAGAACATTATGATCTCAATCCCTGCTGGCCACATTCCAGACCTCAGCAGAGGAGAGCACCACATAGCTCCCAATACCCTGACCTTTCCCAGTGAGGAGGAAGAAGGGAAAAGAACAGGAGTGAGGCCTCAGGGCATCATGGGATTCTATTAGTATACCCCACCCTCAATGTGGAACACCCTACTCAGACTGCCATGTCCTCAGGTGGGTGATGGCAAAGGCAACAATGGGACCCAGAGATCCAGTACCTGCTGATGGGCTATAGACAGGGGCACCGCTGGTGGAGGGCACCGGAAGATGCTGCTGGGCCTCAGGGAGGACTTGGCCCATCTGGCCAGGGGCCTTCCTTGTTTGGAGTAGTGACAGGAACACAGCTGCAGAGGAACGAGGCCGACCCGAGTGTGTGGTACTGTTTATTCAGTCAGTGAATATTCTTTAAATGTGTGCTTTTGAAATAGCATATTAAATATGACCTTTTCAAAATTTAATTCTCACAATATTTACAGTGATCTTTGTGCAAACATATCTTGACTACGAGCTTCCTGCTCCCCCTTTTGAGTGAATAATTTATAAACTTCCATCACAACAAAACCTCAGCTTCTTCATTTCTGCAGCTTTTTGTTGGACAGGTACAGAGCTCAGATAAGAGATGTGGGGAAAGAGCTAATTCAAGGTCAGAGGAAATAAAATATTTGCTTTAAGACAGAATTAGAACAAAGCCTCATTTCTCATTTGAAAACATGTATCCCATGATGTCAGGGAAGCATCCTAGGCAATCAGATACATTTCCACTGGTCATTTCGCCTTCACCTTGTCAAAAGTCATGTGCATCTCTTTCAATCAAATAAGCAAACCCAGAAAAGTCAAACCCTTAGTGACTCTGGACCATCAGGGAGTGTGTATAAGTGATATGACTTCTTTGACTAATAAATGCGAGTCATCAGGAGCTGTGTAGACCTTCCCAGGCCACAAGGCTTCATGCCAGGCACTGAAGTGGTACCCTTGAACTACAGCCAAGAGGCGAGGTGCCCTGCCAGGTAACTCTTCAGATGCAAACCCCACTAACAGCACTTACAATGGAGAACAGATTTCTCTTCTCTGGGTGGAGCAGTATGTGGCTGAAGAAAAAGGAACTCGCACCCAAGTCTGCAAGCAGTGGGGGACCCCAGGGAGGCGGCAACTCGTGCTTGAGAAGCAACTATAAAAATACACATTTGTAAATGTACCTTGAGTGTCTTCTAAATATAGCCTTAAAATTCCATTTTATACATTTGATGCCTGAAAACGAATCATGACTTTCTGAAAATTTAGTTTTGACTTCTTATTCTATACGCAGAGAGTATTTGGACCAAAAGTTTTCCATTTTTTACATTTTTACACATTTTGCTAAACAATTATGGAGTGAAGACTAGAAAAAAAAGGCCGTGAGAATGTCTTAATGTGTGGGCCTAAGGGGATGTCTTCTGCTGCCAGCCGCCTGTGACCACCCTCTAGCCTGGTGGCTTGTATCTGCTGTATCCCAACTCTAAAACCTCTCCCATGACAGCTACGAGCGAAATATTCCTGCACTTGCTGGACCCGAGGTTGATGTGGAGCCCTGGTGACTCAGCCTGTAGTGCATGTGGGTCCAGCCTGGTCCTCAGTTGCTCCTAGGAAAGCTCCCTGCAGGTGGAGTGGGCATGGACCCTGGGTCATGGAAGTGAGCCGGGTGATGGGACTGGTTCCTCCAGAAGTTAGGAACCGCTAACTACAGTGAGAGGTACTGAGCAGGGAGTGAAGGGTACAGGACAGAGCACAACCCTGCTTCCTGGGACCTTTCGGTGCCTTTCCTGACTGACAGACGGATTGCCCACCTCTGGCCCCTCTCTGCTTTTCACAGAGAAAAGCTGCTCCTCCTCCTTGTGACTTATGTGACAAAGGGCTAGGCTCTACACTTGCTTTTATCAACGTCTAACGCCATGGCTCTGATTTTACATAAATAATCACAGACTTGATTAAAATGAATATATTATTCTAGGTTGATTTTTTTCCATTCAAAGTTTATATTCCATCTACCTTGAATAATTAATTGAGAAAAAACAGGCACCTCCAAAGCCTTCCCAAGTAAAGTGACTGTCTGAACAGACCCTGTGCACACTGGACAAAGGAGACATTAAATGCCTGTGGCAGCAGAGGGCCAAGTCTTCACGGGGCTGGCTTCTTCAAGTCTCGAATCTGTTTAATCAAGTAGTTCTTCTCATCAGCGAACTGCTCGTCGTCCGTCCTTTCCTTTTGGAAGCTGCTCAGAAACTCAATGAGTTTGGGTTGATTTTTCAACAGAATCTCCACAATAGGCTGTGTTTTGTGAGGGCTGGCTACGAACACCTGGAAGAGAAGAAAACAAACATGGAAGACAGGTTGGCCACCCAAGTTCTTCTTTGGTTTCCTGCCTGCCACACATCTGTAAACATGAACAGTAGGCACTACTTGAATTGCCCATCTTTTTTTGTTGTTGTTTTGATACAGGGTATCAAGCTGGCCTTGAACTCCCCATGAACCCAAGGATGACCTTTCCCAAGTGCTGGGATTATAGACATGTGCGATCGCACCCAGTTTGAATGTATTTATCTGTTTGCTAATTTCTCTAGTGAAATGAGTTATATGTGGAGCCCAGAGGACAATCTCGGGTATTATCTTTAGGAACACTGTCTACCCTTTTTTTGAGACAGTCTCTCACTGGAGCTTACTAATTGCGTAGCCTGGCTGGCCAGTGAGCCCCAGGAATCTGCCTGTCTCTGCCTCCCTAAATCAGGAATTATAAGAGCATGCCACCATGTCTGGCATTTTTATGTGGGGGCTGGGGAGCCAAACTCAGATTCCCTATAGCTAAACAAAAGGAAGGGAAGGGGGCTAGGAAGATGCTCTGGGTAAGGCATTTGCCATTCAAACCTGATTAAACAAGTTCAATCCTCAGACCTCATGTAAAAAGCTGGAAGCCATGGTGAGCTTCTGTAATCCTAGCATGCTTCTAGCAAGACGGGAGGTGGAGCCAGGAGAATTTCCTGGAAGCTTGCAGTAAGCACAGCAAAAACCAAGAGCAGTGGCACTAGATAGATAGATACATAATAGATAGATAGATAGATAGATAGATATAAATAGATGATAGATAGATATAAATAGATGATAGATAGATAGATAGATAGATGATAGATAGACCCTGCCTCAGATGAGGTGCAGAGGAGATCCAGAGAGAGAAAACCTGTTTCAGATGAGGTGGAGAGTATACAGCTCACCCAAAAAGTTCAACTCTGAACTTCACATGTGTGTGGTAGCATGCACATGCTGAAATTACACACACACACACACACACACACACACACACACACACACACACACACACGGAAGGGAACGGAGCAGAGACAAACAAAATAGAGGAGAGAAAAACTACCAAGAATCATGAAAAGTTGGGTCTTTGGAAAGATTAACAACACTGACAAGCCTTTAGCTAGACTCAAAAAAGAAAACTCAAATTATTAAAAGCAAAAGTGAAAGTCGAGCCAGGTGTGGTGGCACATGTCTTTAATCCTAGCACTAGGGAGGCAGAGGTATGAGGATTTCTGTGAGTTCAAGGCCAGCCTGGGCTAGAGTGAGACCTTACCTGACAAAAATAAAAAACAAACAAACAAAAGAAAGTGGGAACCTTACTAACAATCTTACAGACAAGACCAGCAGTACCTTGACAGCAAAGCTAGACAAGATAAGGAGAGAAAACTATAGGTCAGGGCTGGAGGCAAGCACAGCTGTTAAGGTGCTTACCTGCAAAGCCTATCAACCTGGGTTCAATTCCCAAGTACCTATGTAAATCCAGATGCACAAAGTGCACATGTATCTAGAGTTCATTTGCAGTGAGACTAGGCCGTGGATGCCCAATCTCTCTCTCCTTGCAAATAAATAAATAAATATTCAAATAAAAGAAAATTACAGGACCTGTCCTTCATAAGAAAAAGACCAGAAAACAGTAGCAGATGAAGCTAAGCCACATATGAAAAAGTGGAGTTATTTCCAGAAACACAGGGGCAGTTCTACATAAGAGTCAATGAGACACATATGGAATTAGGTTGAATGGAATTTCTTAGAAGGATATGTTCACGTCCTAACCCTGAGAACCTGTGGATGTGACCACTAAATCAGGGGTTTTACAGATATATCAAGTTAAGACGAGGCCATCCTGGGTTAGGGACCCTGATCCAATGACTGGTGTCCTTATAACTCTAGACACAGAGAATGGAGGCATGAAGAGAGACATGTGTTATAGGAAGACAGAGATAGAGACTGGAGTAATGCATCTATAGTCCAGAGATTGTTGGCAACACCAGAAACTAGGAGAGAATGGAAAGATTCCCTGAGAGACTCCTAAAGGAACAAGCCTCACTGACACTTTGACTTTGAACTGATGTATGGATATCCATGCCAGGAAATATGTGACCACTGAAAGGCGTGATGTCCTGATCGATCATGCTATAACCAGGATTTGATTCCACTTATACAAACTACCCAAAATAGGTAGATCCAGAGTCAAAAGCAGATTGGAGCTGGGTGTGGTGGCACACGCCTCGAATCTCAGCATATGGGAGGCAGAGGTAGGAGGATTGCCATGGATTTGAGGCCACACAGAGACTACATAGTGAATTCCAGGTCAGCCTGAGCTAGAGCGAGACCCTACCAAAAAAAAAAAAAAAAGCAGATTGGTGGATGGGGTAAGGACAAATGGGGAGAGGTTGTTTAACAAGTACAAAGTTTCCTTTTGGGGTGATGAAATGTTCTGGCACAATACAATGGTGATAGTTACATAGCACTGCAAATACATGAAATGTCCCTGAATCATACCCTTGAGAATGGGTAATATGGTGAAGTTTATGCTTCATGACTTCTGCTACAATAAACTGAAAGTGTTACTTACCAAAGAAAGGTATTCTAGGCTCGTTTACACGGGTACACAGATGCCTGATGTTTTTAATAACTATTAGCTTGTTAGGAAATCATACATTCTGGACCTCTCCTAGTTAGCATTTGTTTACAAGGAACTTGCTGTGAAGTTTTAACTAAATATTGCCTGGTATTTTGTGGTGACTACATAAATAACTCACTACAGTATTTCTAAAAAGTAGAGAACTCTACTGGACAAACTAGGCTTCTGTTTCAACAACGCTGTGGTCTGCAAGCAGAAGGCCTTGGTGCAGTTCCATGGAGCCACACCCCAGGCCATGAGCCCCTGCAGGAGCTTTGGGTTGCTGTTAAGCCTTAGTATTTTCCTTCGTTTTGTTTTCTGTGCCTCTGGATGCTGCGCTCTGCAGGCAGCAAGTTCAGCCCCATCCCTGGTCCTTGCAGGGGATCTAGGCCAGAAGGGATGGAACCCCCGAGGGAGGGGGAGTAGGGGTGGGGACTCTTGGCTGCTGTGTTCAGAATAGTTTCTTGGTGCTCTTTCCTGTCCTCATTTTTTTTTTTAAAAAAGCTATTTTCAAAGCATCCCAAAGCAAGGTAAGCAGATTAAAACTGCTTATGACATCTTTTCAAAATGCTCTTATTGCCTGTGTCCCTAGTTCATATAACATGACTCAGAAATCTGACTTAGAAATGGGCTATAGAACTGAATAGAGTTTTCAAAAGAAGAAATACAAATGGCTTATGAACATCTAAAAACATGTCTTACCTCCTTAGCCATCGGGGAAATGCAAATTAAAACTACATGGAAATTCCATCTCACTCCTGTTAGAAGTCAAGTGATGGTGTGAGAAATGAGGAACCCTGCAGCATTATTGGTGGGAACGTACATTGGAACAGCCATTGTGTAAATCAATGTGGAGGTTCCTGAGACAGCTAAAAATAGATTCACCACTCCTTGGCATATACTCTAAGGACTCTCTACATCACCATGAAGATTCATGTTCACCCATGTTTATTGCTGCTCTATTCACAATAGCTAGGAAATGGAACCAGCCTAGATGCCCTTCAACTGATGAATGGATAGTGAAGATGTGGTACATTTATACAAAGGAGTTTTAGTCAATGAGAAAAGTCATCAATGGTCTTAACCAGTAGTGGACTCTGAAAACTATGGCTGGACATACAGGTCAACTACACCAACTGGTACAATGGTAGCATGTCTTTTATGGGGGAAACCAACTGCTCTCTGATTGGACGGGAGGCCTGCTCCAGGGGAGGGAATACATGCCTGGTACTGAAGACCTAGTCACAAGCGTATGGTGGGGGAGGTCATAAACTCTACGGGGAAAACTACTATTGTCTGGCTAAATGGTAATATAATACCCACCAAATACTTATGTTTATGCCCATAAATTAATGCTATTCTCACTTTAGGTTAGAGAAGCTCCTCTTTTCAGATGGTGGTGACCACTTTGGGAAACTCAAAGGTCTTTAATCCCAGTGCTTGGGAGGCCAAGGTTAAGAGGATTGCTGAGTTCAAGACCAGTCTGAGAATACATAGTGAATTACAGGTCAGTCTGGGCTAGAGCGAGACCTTACCTCAAAAACAAACAAACAAAACCAGGTATCTTAAAATTGCTCTTGTATTCTGAACATACTGGTTTGTAATCTTTGACAATGTGTTTGCCTTTGTTTCCTAGTACTGAAGACTGAACCCAGTGCCTCACATATACTGACAAGCACTCTACCACTGAGCAATATCTCGCCATCTTTTTGCTTTTTGAGACAAAATCTCTTACCAGGATGGCCTTAGGTTTGTAATCCTCTTCCCTCAGCCTTCCATGTAGTGGGGAATACGGGTCTGTGCTACTGGGCCTGCTCACTTAGTGTTTTTACAATTTCTAGATTCTTTGTATGTTAAGTGAACTGGTCTCCACTTGAAAGATGGGACTAGGGTCACAACATTACAACCTGGGTATTGTGCTAAAGAATATATATATAAATACATATAGTTCTTTTATCCTTATGCCCCTGGGAGCAAGACTTTCAGTGTTTGCTGTACTCTCCAGGTGAGGCTTAGAGCAGTTCAAGCACACACTGGAGCATGGGCCTTCTCCAGGGTGCTAACCAATGACCAGGAAAATGCTGTGCTGTGTGGCCAGCCTGGTGCATTCCACCAGAGGCAGGGACAGGCTATTTGGATCAAAAGTTCTCGCCCTTTATCTAAGATAAATGCAACGAGGAAAGGGGTATGGGTAAAACTACAATCATGCATTTGTCATTTTCAAACCTGTTTTTAAAAGTAAATTAAGGGCTGGAGAGATTGCTCAGTGGTTAAGGTGCTTGCTTGCAAAGCCTAATGACTCAGGTTCGATTCCCCAGTATCCACATAAAGCCAGAAGCACAAAGTGGTGCATGCATCTGAAGTCTGTTTGCAGCAGCTGGAGGCCCTGGTGCACCCATTCTGTGTCTCTCTTCTCTTTATCACTCTGTGCTTGTAAACAAATATTTAGAAAAAAAAAAAGCTGGGCATGGTGGTGCACACCTTTAGTCCCAGCACTTGGGAGGCAGAGGTAGGAGGATGCTATGAGTTTGAGACCACCATGAGACTACATAGTGAATTTCAGGTCAGCCTGGGCTAGAGCGAAACCCTACCTTGAACCCCCCCCCCAAAATAACAAACAAATAAAATCAATAAATACAAAGTAAATTAACAGATCAAAGAAATAGGGATCTGTTTTTGGCTTTCTAAGGATTTTGTTGTTATTATCTTGTTTTTCTCCCCCAGCATTTAAAAAATATTGCCTTTGGACAGTCACACATACACTAGGTATCTAGAAAATTAGAGATATGGAATACATGAATTTAAATTAATTCATGTTTTTCATCTTTGTAGAAAGTATGATGACCTGTATCTCATTCAGGTTTTTATTATTATTATTATTATTATTATTATTATTATTATTATTTTTGGTTTTTTGAGGTAGGGTCTCACTCTAGCCCAGGCTAACCTGGAATTCACTATGTAGTCTCAGGGTGGCCTTGAACTCACGGCAATCCTCCTACCTCTGCCTCCCGAGTGCTGGGATTAAAAGCGTGCACCACCATGCTCGGCTCATTCAAGTTTTTAAATTTTTTAAAAAAGCAGCTTTATTGAGACCCAGTTATATGTCATGTGGCTCCCCCATTGAAAATACGCATCTTAAGGATTTGTAGTAATGACGGAGTTGTGCATCACTACTGTCAACTTTAGGACATTTTCATTACCTGCAAAATAATCCCTAAACCCATTAGCAGATATACCCATATTGGTAGGTACTAATTACCGTAGGCCTCAAGAAATTTGCCTACTTTGGACATTTCATGTTGATGACATTGAGACAGACTAGAGAAAGCTAGGCAGGTCTTAGCTAGGGGTAGAGGCCCAGAGGAGACCAGAAGAATTCACTTTTAAGCTACTACACAATTTTTTTTCTTGAAAGTGCTGGTGATCAAATGCAGGGCCTTCAGCAATGCCAAGCAAACATTCAACCTCAGAATTATACTTCTAATCTCCCACTTTATGAACTTCTTACACAAATATTGTTTTTGCATGTGTGTGTGCTGTATCCATGCATGTGAAGGTCAGAGGAGAACATTGCATGTCTTCTTATTGCTCGACCATGTATCTCCACGAGATGGGCTCCCTCAGCCCACAGCTGCTGCCTGTCAGTGAGCCCCAGCGACTCTCGCTTCAGCCCACCTGTCCCTGCACTAGGCTTATGGATGTGCGTGGCCATGCCCAGCCTTTTACATGGATTGTAGCGAGTCTAAAAGGCAAGTGCTCTTAACTGCTGAGCCATCTCCCCAAGCTAACAAATCATTTTTTACAACAGAAGGGAAATCATACTGCAGCCTTTCACTGTTCTCCTTGCCTCTTTGTTAAATAACCAGCCAAAAGGCTGTGATAAAGCTGAGCACTTTGCACTGCTTGAAGTATCTGATTCAAACACTGTCAGCAAGTCCATGCTGGCCCCAAACTCCTGGACTCAAACAATTCTGTTGGTCTCGGGAGTAGCTGGGACTGTCAAGTATGAGTCACTGTAGCCAATTTGGGGCAAAGTTATTATTAAATCCTAGGCAATCTATAAATTCACATAGGCCATTGGCATACCTGGATCTGGCAGACCTTAGGGAAGTGAGAAAATTGTTAAGTTCATCTACAATCCTGCATTCTTCCTGAACAGACCCCAGGGCAGCTATTCTCACCTACAATGCTCCTTCTGTTTTAGCTGAGTTGTCAGCTGGCTTTTCTATTTTGAAGAAACCACAACAAGGCTTCTTGCTTTCATGGATGTGACTATTCGTAACAGCAGCAAGGGCCAAAGGGATGCTCAGGCCCATTCTTGGCATTGGCCATGTCTGAGTTCCAGCAGCTCTGTGTATGAGCCAATGCCATAGGCCACTCTCCTCCATGGTCTGGTAGGAAATGGCAACATGGCCCACTGCTATTAGGGAAGTTAACGTGGAAAGGAAAGAAACAAGATCAGCTAACAGCTGGTTCAAGTTTATCTCTAGGACAACCAGGACACAAAGAATCATGCCCCACAATTAGTGTCTTAGTGACTTCCATTTTTAATTTAACAGCTTCATTTTGCAGGTAAGGAAAGTCCAAAGTTGCTGTTGATAATGGAAGCACAGGAAAGAGAGACCCAGTTCCCTGACCTGTATGCAGGGCTTTCCCACCACAAAGTCCTGTTGGCTGAGGCCAGAGCACCGGAAATGGCATGTCACTGGAGTCCCTTCACTTAGCATGGTAATGAAAACGACATTCCTAACATGTTTAGCAGTGTTCCACTCTTTCACTACTATTATAGATGGTCCTTTGTGGGGAAAACTATTAATAAAGAGCTATGAAAATATTCTAGGACTTTTCTAAGTAGCAAAATGTTATTTTTGGGAAGTAAACAATCAAGTTCCTATTTCAGTGGAAGGAACTAGCTGGGATAGGGATACACCCAGTTTACAGTACATGCAAGCAAACAAGTGCTCACCTATTTTGAAATGTTCCTTCTCTTGTCAGTGGTTAGGGCAACTAAATTCTGGTCTTCTGGGGGCAGAAGCAGATTATTTCTATTTTGCTACCTACTGGATATTTCTATTATACTGCACTTCCAAACAAAAACACAGAGCTTGAGCTCGTCTTGGACGACAGAGTGCGCCCGTGCAGGACTGAATTTGACACATGGCCTTTTAGATGGCCTTCAGCCAGAGGGTCTGAGGTTGACCTGTCACTTCATGGTGCCTAACCCTTCCCAGTACTATAACAATCACACTCTAGTTTTGTTTCATTTAATTTTATTAGATGCAAGCAGAAACAAAAAGAGAGAGAAAATAGGCAACTAGGGCCTCTAGCCATTGCAAATGAACTCCAGAAGCTGCACCACTTTGTGCATCTGGCTTTACATGGGTACTGGGGAATCGAAACCGAGTTGTTAGGCTTTGCAGGCAAGTGCCTTATCCACTGAGTCATCTGTCCAGCCCCCAATGTGATTGTTTTAATCACTCATTCTCTCCCAAGATGATTGCTGCCCTGGATTTGGGGTATGTCACTCCTGTGCATATCTTAAGATTATAACTGCAAAGGTATAAACCCAGATATAATATATTGTGCAGATTTTTAAACTTCAAATAGAATTTATGAAATTAGAATTGTAATTACTCTGATGGCTTGTTGGATAACAAGTAACTGGAAGCTGAAAGGCTGACTAAATTTTGTTTTGTTTTGGGGGCAGGGTCTCACTTTAGCCCAAGCTGACCTGGAATTTACTCAATAGCCCCAGGCTGACCTCAGACCCATTGTGATCATCCTACCTCAGCCTCCCAAGTGGTGGGAGTACAGGCATGTACCACCATACCCAACTAAATTATTTTTACCTACCAAAGCAAATTACTATATAAACTGATACACTTCCCACTAACAGACATATGGACATACACTGTTAAGATCAAAACATTCAGGAACTCCTGAATCCTTAATTCTACAGTTGGTGTCTGTTATAAGACAATAGCCCTACCTGTGGATAAATGTGTAGCCAAATGCATAAAAGATACATTGCGACATTATTTACAGTAGGAAAAAAATGGAACTTAATTACCACTACCACAGGAGTATGTAAAAGACCTAGAATAAAGGGTTGGGGAGATGGCTCAGAGGTTAAAGATGTTTGCTTGCAAAGCCTACTGGCTTAGGTTCAATTCCCCAGCCACCCTCATAAAGCCACACAGGCATTTGTTTGCAGTGGCAAGATACCCTGACAGCCCTCTCCCCCCTCCCGCTGCACCTGCAAGAAATAACTTTGGGGTTGGAGAGACGGCTCAGCAGTTAAAAGCACTTTATTGCAAAGCCCGATGGCCCAGGTTTGATTCCCTAGTACCCAAGAAAAGCCAGATCACAAAGTGGAATATGCATCAGGGGTTTGTTTGCACAAACAGGAGGCCCTGGTGCACCCAGCACCCACACTCATTCTGTCTCACAGATAAATAAATATTAAAAAATAAAGAAGCAAATATTTTTAAACAAAAGAACACAAGTGCTGGGAGAGGGCTTAAACCGATCCGCGGGCGGGTAAGGACAAGATGCTTTCTTGCAAAGCCTACACAAAGTGGCACGTGTGCAAAGCCTACGCAAAGTGGCACACCCTGACATTTGCTTGGAGCAGGAAGAGGCCCTGCTGTGCCCATACTCTCTCAATAAGTAAGTAAACAGACGAACAAACAAAACCAGAGCATGAATAGAAATGCAATGATAAATCTTAATTCCAATACAACTAGTGGTTCAAAATTATATATAGCAGCATTGAAAATATTTACTTATGGCATTCGATAATGTTGAGTATAGACATAGGAAATATCACAAGTAATGATTTTATGCAATTACAATAATGGGAGACTATCATCAATAAGTAAATTTTAAAAAGGAGTAGAGATGTGAATTACTTAGCAAATATTTTATAAATAAATGGGCATTCTTTAAAATAGTTCTACCTTCATCTCAATTTGTTAAACAAAAAGGCTTAATTTTGCCTCAAGTACAAAGGAAAATAAAGAGCAGGGAGTTTGCTGTTTAAAACTGGAAAAACAAGAGCCACAGTGGTGTTCCCTTACTTTGAAGACATGAAAGGCTTCAAACTGGATGTTGGGGCTTTTGTCTCGAAGGAGGTTCATCATCAGCTTCAGGTTCTCAGGCTTGCTGATGTACTTGGTCATGATGGAAAAGTTGTGACGGTCCAGGATCAGCTCACCCAGTAGCTGCAAGAAACCAAAGCCAGAGCCTTTATCTGTCTCACAGTCACCTTATTCAAACAGATCTCACTGAAGAATAAAGCAGACATGTAAGGATAGCACTGTGAAAAAATACTAGAAGTCTGTTTGTTATCTTAAGGAAGTTCTGGAGTGGTGTACCTGCTCTAGACCCAGCTGAGGCAGGAGGATTATATCAGCCCATTATCTCAAAGCCATCCTGGGCAGCATATTGAGACAGGCATAAAAACAGCATTTGTTATTACTTTAAGCTTTCCACGCTAATGTCAGTGCTTAATGTAGGGCTATTTTTTTTCCTAGCTATTTACTGCTGCTTTTCATGTAGAGACAACCAGATACAACTTTATTGTCACCACTTAACTTCAGGTATCTTGCTTCCAATAAGCTCTATAGACTGTCAGATAGGTGAGGAATAACAAAACTGACTATAATTTCCCCTCCCTAAATCAATGTATTCTATTAGCTTACTAGAAAGAAAGTTTTATATTCAAACATTCTTATTCCTGACTTTTATTATAAAACAATCTAAAGCCAGGGGAAAAAATCACTGACACTGAATTCATACCAAGCTTTGTTTGTTTGTTTGTTTTGAGGTAGGGACTCACTCTAGGCCAGGCTGGCCTTAAACTCACAATGATCCTCCTACCTCTGCCTCCCTAGTGCTGGGATTAAAGGCGATAAAGGCGAGCATCACTACACCCAGCTCATATCAAGCTTTTTAGGCATAGGAAGTTTTTATTAAAAAAGGAAGCAGATAAACTGAACAAATAAATAACATCATCTGAGAGAGAGAGAGAGAGAGAGAGAGAGAGAGAGAGAGAGAGAGAGAGAGAGCAGAAGCATGGCTGAATGTACTGCTCCACTGTCTCAGAAAACTTTGTTCTCATAGCTGTAGCAATTCCCAATGTTTAGGCACCAAGTAGCTGACGCATGTGCTCATGTAATTTCCATGAGACATGCTTCTCTTTCAGTCCTCTACTTACTGGGCTTTTTCCTAGAAGCCTCGTGACAATGCTACACTCACAGATAAATCCTGATGGGAGGAGAAAGCCCAGCAAACAGCCTAGTTGTCTATCAGAAGAGAGTCCCTGCACTCACTCAGGTGGCTGAGGGAGGATTGCAGTGAGCTACAGCTCAGCCTGGGCTAGAGTGAGACCTTGCTTCAAAACAAATTATAAAAAAAAAAAAAAAGAGGAAAAACAAGGGGGGAAGGAGGTGAAAGGAGGAGAATCCTTGGGGTGTGTATGCAGGTGTGAGGCAGTCTGCAGGAAACTGGCACCTTGCTTATGTTGGGTCTGTTGTCTAACAAAAAAGAGCAACACACCTGAAGGAGTATTTTGGTTAGTCACTGCTAGTTATTCTCCTACACAAGGATAACTATGCAATTACCTTTGTCTTCTGCAATCTCCATGCACCACTAAAGCTAACTGGCATTCTCCTGAAACCCTTACTGGCTCCACTCTGCTCTGCACTCTGGGTCCGTGGGTTACTTGGGGGGTTGCAGCGCGCATCAACCCCCTGTTCACCCACGGGAACTGGGTGAGCAGAGGCTTGGAATAGCCGTGAGCCGGCGAGAGATGCGACTCTCGGGAGACTGCGGCAGTGGGCAGATCTCAAAACTTTATTCTCACATCTAACTTTATATACAATCTAGGGATGGGCTGCAT
>PVHP010036509.1:0-17842 GCA_004024765.1 Zapus hudsonius | reverse complement strand
TTCAATGGTCCGTTTAACCTTATTCTTTAGGGGGCGACAAGAAAATCTTCACATTAATGCCTTTTGAATAGAATGGCTGCTAAATTTTATAGTCAGCCACTAAGGAAATGTTTTTATTTAACTTTTTAAGGTATGTGTGCATATGTATTATATATGATATACAAATACATATGTATCATATATGCATATATATTCTTTTTAGCTTCTGAAGATAAGAGAAAATTAAAACACTGAAATAATTGTAGTCTCTTTCACTAGCTCTTCACCTTACAAAATATTATTTTTGTAAAGATGGACACTTTATGTGAGTTCCTAAGTGTGTCATCACCAGCAACTTGAACAATGCTTTCCTTAGAGCAATAGTTTGAGAGCTGTCTCATACAATGTCTCTTGGGAAACAGGCTGATGCTCTTACAACAAGTAAGTGCTTTAGGAGAGCTCCCTTCAGTCAAGAATGCTCTCAATGTGCCTGGCATAAAATCAGGTAGAAAAGGAAAGTCATCAGACATATCTGTAACCTGTTTATATCACAGAATAATCAAATAAGATTAGCGTCTAAAAATGGAAGGGAATGGCTAAGCTAAAAATGAGGGTGAATGACATAGATATATTGATAAGAAGACCTGAAAAATGTTCAAATATACTTTTACTAAGGAAAGGTATTTTTGTAATGACGTGCTTTTTGTCTTCAGATAATGGGTTTTGCATGTTTAATTTCCTTTTCTTTGATATGTGTATGAATATGGCTACCATAAGGAAAACAGAAAAGCACAACTGTTGGCAAGGATGCAGAGGGAAAATAGAATCCTGATACATTGTTCATCATTGCTGATGGAAATGTAAATTAAAGCAAACCCTATGGGAATCAGGATTGGGGGTTCTTCAAAAAAACTTAAAACAGAAGGACCATATAATCCAGCTCTATGACTCCTTCCTATATGTCTGAAGGAATCCAACAACATACAAAACATACAATAGATAGCTGTACAGCCATGTTTATTCTAGGACAATTCACATTAGCCAAGTAGGGAGTCAGCCTAGGTGCCCATTAACAGATGAAAGGATAAAGAAAATCTCTCTCTCTCTCTCTCTCTCTCTCTCTCTCTCTCTCTCTCTCTCTCTCTCTCTCTCTCTCTCTCTGTGTGTGTGTGTGTGTGTGTGTGTGTGTCTTCCTCCCCCTTCAGGAATATGACTTAACTATTAAGAATAAGAAGTCATTTCAGGACATCATTATGTTTGGTAAAATAAGCCAGAATCAGGAAGACAATAATCACATGTCTACAATTTAGGGAAAGAAACAAAATTAAATTGAACGAAGTAAGTAGAAAGGAGACTATTAGTGAATAGGAGGAGCACCAGTCGGGTGGAGAGAGGGTAAGAAAGAGAAGTATGGGTAATGAGGGAATAAATAAAAATCAAATTACCTTACATTCACTTGTGAAAATGTCATAATTAAATCCACTATATTGCACAATTAATATACACTAAAAACTTTTTTGAATTAAGTAAATACTGTGTATGAACAAGTCATGTGTTGGTACCATTTCCCTCCTCCCTGCCACCTCCTCCATATGAACCCTTCTCAGTGGGACTGCTGTTATGCTCTGTGGAATTGAGGACTATGACTGAGCTCTACAGGATTATGAGTGTGTCCAACTATGAGGAGCAAGGCAGAATAACTTTGAAGGGCCAGTCTAGATCCATTGTTCCTTGAAGTCAAAGCAAAACCTATCAGGACTGCCCAACTTCTCTCTCTCTCTCTCTCTCTCTCTCTCTCTCTCTCTCTCTCTCTCTCTCTCTCTCTCCCTCTCTCTCTCTCTCTCCCAATCCTGCTGCCTTCTCCTCTACCTGTGCTCATCTCAAGAGACTGCCAAATACATTTTCAACATCCCTTTCTTCATCTTAGAATCTCCTCCTGAGAGAACCTCATATGCAACAGAACTTATGTCCTACATGAAATTCAAATGGTCAGTTGATGATTTGGAAGTGAGTTAGAGAGAGTGGTCATTCCAGGAGTATTTTCCATCATTTGTTGAGTCTAAGAGACTCCTCTCAGATTGATCTTTCATCGTGCTTTCAGTCAGTAAATGGTAACTGACCAATTAGGGTTGATCGTTGTGCAGACCTGGAACTCTCAGCATGATCAAGATGATGTCTTTGTTCTGCGTTGGACCTTTCTTGATGACTTTACTTTTCTCACTTCTTTCCTAAGAACTGTCCACCCAACCCACAATTGTGATGTCATGTCCACTGAGGGATATTTGTCCTGGCCATAGCTGATTGCTTCATTGACAGATGCACAACTATTTTGAGCCAATTAGATTTTCTCTGACAGGTATTTGGAGTGTGTATGTGTGTAAGTGTGTGTGTTTGTATGTGTATGTTTGTAGTGTATGCACATGTATGTTAGGTTGCACATTAACTGTGTGTATGCATGATGACAAGAGGAGGGTGTGGGCTGTCCTTCTATCCATCATCTGCATTGTTGAGATAAAGTTTTTCTCTGAAAACCAAGCTGCACTTTTTGAGACTAGGATTGTGTATGTATGTGGCCACAGCCAGCAAATTTATGTGAGTGTTGGGGAACCAAACTTAGGCAGTCTTGGTTCCTTCAGGCCTTCAGGCCCTCTTACTCACTGAGTCAGATCTCCAGCCTGGTATGTGGATTTTTTAAGTAAGCTGAATAGAGAGTTGGAGGTTTATTCACATTCCAAGTAGAAACTCTTTTGTCAGGGTTATTTTATTTCTTAGAATTGTAAAATATAATTATAATTTTTAAGATTCACACTGCTGTTCTGTTCATGTTTGTATGTATAAAATGACATGACATTGCTGTGTCATTTTTAAAAAGGCTCAGAGTATTTACTCTGAATATTCATGATATTAGAGTGACCTTACTCACAAGATCTCAGAAATTATCTAGTGCAGAAATATTCTTTTTAATATTTTTTATCTGTAGTTAAAATTTCTCTTCTCTCACCCTCTTAGGTGCCCCCATTGACACTACACACACACACCAAGACAATTGGACACAAAACTTCCTATCTAAATAATAAGAACAAGTGTTCCCAATGAATAGAAGGTCAAGTTCACTTTGTCTCCATGCCTGATGGAAACCTCCATAAAACTCCTAGAGCTCTTTAGTAGATAGTTTGAAAAGCACTAATGTCATAACATTCTTACATTTTCCCAAACAAGGCAAAACTTCCCAGGAATAAGTGATAGCAGGATGTGAGTGGAAAAGCGGAGACTACAATTTAGTCTCCTCATTTTTCATCTAAGCTTTGCTTTGCTCTTGTTCATACCTTTTTAGGCTATTTCTAAACACAATTAAAGAAAACCCACTATGTCATTCAGATAGCTCAGAGACAAATCTTACAAAATATAAAACATTACTAAAATAAAACAGCCCATTTAGCCTTTCTTGAATGTTGCAAATATTTCTGTTTCTTACTTTTGTGGGTTATCCAATAAAGATGTCCATTTCAAACAAAACCACCAGAAATTAAAACTAAACATATTTTAAGTTAAAAACTATACTAGACACACTTCCTCAAAAACAATGAAATAAAATGACCAAATATTTCAGAAGATACATGGATCACATCACAAAAACACATGAAGAAGAGATGAAGAGGAGGGATATTTGTGATGAAGGTGGTGATGACAATGGGCATGTGGCAGGTAGGGTGGTGGCTTTTGAAAGAGTGAAAGGAGAGAAAACCAGGCTTGTGTTTTGATTTGTTAACTTGTGTTTTATCTGCCAACATCTGGTCTCTAGAATGCATAATAAAATGACCTATGTAATCAGAACGGGTTTCTTAAATGAACCTAGTCCCATCTCCCTAATTCTCATACCCTCTGTAGGCTAAATCTTGAAATAAAATAGCTATTTTTTAAGTAAGTTGAAATGAAATAGCTATGCCAAAGAACAGGAATTTTATAAATGAGATGAGGCAGGAGGGATGTTTTCTCATGATTAAACATATTTTGAATGCTGTTAGGATAATACACATAATTGTTCTTATGCACCTTTTTGTCAAGGGAAACTGTGAGTAGAGGAGAATATTCGGCAAAGGCAAGTATGTGAAATTTTGTAGACTATCCAACAATCCTACACACAATTTTGCCTCAAAGCTGAGTAACTTTTGTCATCTCCATCTCTATCATTCTCTCACTTTCTCACTATTTTTTCTCCTTTCACTTCTCCATCTAGTACTTTAGTTTAGGTGTTAAAATACCAAGATGCTTTTGAAATTTCAAAAGTGCTACTGTTTGTTCAGAAGCTAGGAGGTCTTATAGATAAGGTTACCATCCATTCCAGCTAACTGATACAGCTTTACTGCTATGCTGATTAATTAATAGTTCCTCTTCACTGACAAAAGTGTTCCCATTTACATGATAAGTTATTTTTCACCCTATTTATAGGAGACATTGAAGAAGAGATTAATAGGCAATGAGGTAGATAATGTTTTAAACTAAGATTTCAGACATATTAAGGGAAGAAAGAAGAGGAAGCATTTAGAAAAAAGATATGGTGTTTTCCAGGATTTTCACAACAGGAAACTTGAGCCACCACTGGACAAAAAAAAAAGGAAGGAAGGAAGGAAGGAAGACAAAATGTACTTTGAAAGGTTAATAATCAAGAAGGCAGGAAAGAAGGGAGAGGGGGCAGGGAGGGAAAGAAGAAAGAAGGAAGGAAGGAAAGAAGGAGGGAGAGAGGGACTAAGGAAGGGAGGGAGGGAGGAAGACACTTGGGGAAAGATGCTAACTACACTATGATCTGAAGGCAAAGAAAGATTGGAACATTTATGAATTTATGAATGACCTTCACAGGTCCATCAATCAAAACAATAACCATGGCTAACTTCCTTCAATTCTCTGGAAGCAGATTGAATTTTCCAGAGAATTAAGATCTTCAGAATTTACCTGAAGACTAACAAATCATAGTTGGGTGATTTATGTCTCACACAAATGAAGTAGGGACAGAGTTACTTTCTAGTATGAGAAAGTTGCAGCCCTTGCACCCATGGTATGATTGTCTAGTACCTCCACATAAATGGAGAAAGTTCAGAATGGAAAAGAGGACATAGCCTTGCCCTCATATATTTAGCTTATCTAAACTCCTTGCTAGCTCCCCAGGTGATTTCTGTGAAGTCAACCGAGATGCAAAAGCAAATCCACTGAAAGTTCACCAAATGACCCATTGATAGATCATCAAATGTAGCATTAGACCTGATTGCACAAAAGGCTTCATTTTGTGATTTTTTTCCATCCTTCTTTCTTTCTTTTGGAGATACTTTCGCATATTTATTTCCCATCTATTTACCTACTTTGGTGTTGAATGAAGTCAAAGAGATGAGCTGGAAGATGGTTAGGGCAACCTTTCTATCACCTAACCCAGCGTGTTCTAATACTATATTCTCATAGGAATGGAAATTAAATTGTTGCAATAAGAGATCTTTCATGGTTTGATCCAGGTGTCCCCTACAAACAAATGAATGTGTTCTGGGTAATCGATCCTCAGCTGATGGCAGTTTGGATTTTACAATCTCAATGGAGCTGTGTTGTTGGGGGCGGGCTTATGGGGTTATAAGCCAGCTTCCCCTTGCCAGTATTTGGCACACCTTCCTGCTGCTGTTTCCAGTGCTGTGGCAGAGGTGATGTCCACCCCTCTGCTCATGCCATCATTTTCCCTGCCAGGATGGGGTCTACCCTCGAGTCTGTAAGCCAAATAAACCCATTCCTCCACAAGCTGCTTTTGCTTGGGTTCTTTCTGTGCAGCAACTAGAAAGCTGACCACAACAAGATCTATATGTGTTTGGTTAGGAGTCTTTGGGGAAGTAATCGCACATCTCCATGGTTCTCTCTGGCAGCACAATGTGGACTCACATACTCCTTCCCATTGCCGTTTTCATTAACCTGCAGCTGGAATTCACCAAGCCTTGAACACTCACTCTTTATCCCAAGGCCCATTATATGCTAAAGAGAAGGCAATTCCACACCCCCAAATATCATACACAATCAGAGCTATGAAAAGAAGTGAAGGCAGGGATCTGCAAAGTATCAGCGTAGAGTCCTGTGAAGAACACATTGTTATAACTGTGGTGAGGAAAGGTTGTGGTATAAAGATCGAGCTGCAGTGAAAAGAATTTATACTTTAGTCCCAAAATCCACATTGCAAAGAGGTATCCTATGTGTCTAAACTTGGCAATCAGCACAGGGTCAAACAAATAATGCCTCAAGTCCTATCTCTGCCCTTATTAGTAGGTGACTGGATCTAGTGTCAGCTTGCTATTCTTTAAATAAAATTGAGTGTCATTCTATCCAACACCTCAAAACAGATGCATCCATACCAAACAAATAACCATGTGGAAGCCTTCCAAAATAATTTTTTCTCCCTTACTTAACAGTGGTGATGTGGAATTCACAGTACATTGCAATAAAAATAAAAGAATAATAATAATAATAAATCCTCCTGGATTGGATCCCAGCTTTGTCCTTGGTGGGTCATTAATGTTAGGTGTGGCAATATAAATCCAATATGCCTCTGTGGACACTACTAAAAAAATAGCAATTGTGACCCATACTTCTTGGGACTGTCGGTAGGATTTAGTAAGACGCTGTCTGTAAGTCTGTTTGGCAAGCTATGAAATATGTACACAGTCTTCAAACCATGTGACTAGTCCAGAACTCAACTGTTTGCTCTGTTCAAAGAAAGTCTGTTTAGCTTGAGGGTGCTGTTAATTGCTGTTAATGAGATCACATTCATGACGACTTTTCAACAGTGGATCAAATCATTTACCAACCTCAGGGAATGCTCCATCCTGCCCTTATCCAATTGCTGCCTTATTTTCATTGTCCCATTTCTCACTACTTGTTTTTGTTTATTCTTTGTCTAAGTTTGTTTCTTTACATTAGCATGGGACTTTCAATTACGTGGTGGTCCTGTATATCACAGGCAGGGCTCTATCTTCAGGGCCCGAAACAGCCAGGGCCACAGTTAACACTATGTCTGTAGCTATGGAGTAAACTATTAGGCAGTTGCATAAATAAATTTGAATTATTGGGGTGCTAAGAGAATCTGAAGGAACACTTCCTATTATTTCTATAATTATTTTTTTCTATTTTCCAAATAAAATTCAGGGGTGTAGGTCTCTTATCCAAGTAGTAAAAAAACAATCTGCTCTAACTTTAAATTCCCCCAGTATCTTTCTGAGTATACGATCAGTTCTTCTGGATGGCGTATTAACTCTGCTAAAGTTTGCATGACAAGTGACCATTATTCTAGTATAGAGATCAGGAGAATGAATAAGAAAGCAGAGTCCAGATCTCAAGCCAAACCAGCCTAGAAAGCCCATAGATCCAGGGAGAAAGAGGTGTAGGGCACTGGCTGCCAGCACATGAGGAAACAGTGCTCTGTTGTGCAAACTAGAAGAGCAGCTAGCCTAAACTTAGGGTAAGGTAAGCATTCCAAGGTAGAGAACCTTAAAGTTAAAAGGAAACTCAAGTAGGAGGTCAGTAGAAGTTAGCACCTTGGGTTGAACAAGTGGGACTCTGAAAGATCAATACACTCGAACCTGAGAATTTGCCCTCATTTAGAATTATTCTTATATTTTATTTAGATCTCCTATAACTAGTTAATTTTAAATCAACTGGAATTAGAGAATTGCAGATATTATTAAGGTGAGATTCTAGAAGTGAGACTATCTCAGATTAGGATAGTTACTAAATTTATAACCATTACAAAAGTCTAAAGAAGAGAGTACTAAGAAACAGAGAAGGGCATAGGAACTCCTAAGAAGAGATGGGGGGTGGGAGAGAAGCTCAGCAATTAAGGCAGTTGCCTCTAGTGTCTAAGGACCAGCGTTCAATTCCCCAGTACCCATGTAAGCCAGATGCACGAAGTGGTGCAAGAGACTGAGTTCCTTTGCAGTGGCTAGAAACCCTGGCATGCCCATACTCTCTCTTTCTCTCTTTCTGTTCTCTCTCTGTGTATCTGTATCTCTCTGCTCACAAATAAATAAAATAGTTTTTAAAAAATAGATGGGAACAATACATCTATCAGACAAGTTATACCAAGGGTTGGAATGGCCTCCACGTGTGAGACATGACACAGATACTTCTCCAGCCTCCAGCAGAAACTCATCTTGCAGACACTTGACTTCAGACCTCTGGACTCTGGACCTTAGAGAGAATTAATTTCTACGGCCTTAAGCACACAGTTTCAGGTAAAATTGTTGCTGCATCCCATAAACTAAAACAATATGTGCTCAAAAGGGAATAGTATTATAAAGTCTTCATTCCAAGCATCTTGGTAGGAAACTACAAGTAGTCTCAGTAACAAGGACCTTTACCTTTGCCTAAGGATCAAAGAGATAAGAAGTGAACTCCCCTGAGATAAGCAGAGGCTAGATCTCACAGAGAAAGTCTCTTGTCATGTCGCTTTTAAACTTTGGATTCTGCATTGACTTTTCAGTGAAATGAAATGATTGGGTTCAAGAGATATAAAGAACCCTTTAAATTAAGCCTCGAATCCCCTCATGAATGTGATGTCTTTGATCTCTTATATCAAGTCCAAGTGTAGTTACTCATGTGAAAGGCTGAAGGGAAAGGACTTGGGACTTCACAAAGTGGACATCAGAAGCACTTGAACATTCCGACAGCTTGGATCTTCACACAGATCCTACTACTGAGAGACCAACACTTTATTATACGGCAGTATAGTAAGAATGAATCACTAGCTTTGTGTGAGCCACAATGAAGAGAAGACAACCAGCCCCATGGTGGGGTTTTAGGAAGGGGCATTTCTTGGAGGTAAACCTGGGCATTGAGAGAGAAAAGGAAACTCATGAAAAGAGAGCCATCTGATCCTTATAGTGAATGGCTAACTCCAGATCCCGCAAGATAAACAAAGTGTCATTTTCTATCCAGAGGGCATCCCTTCTTCTTACAAGGCTGAACACTCAGTGAGACTGTTCTTGTTCCCAAAAGGAAAGCCTGAGCATCTCTCCTTGCCAGAGTGGAGGATCACCAGTGGTTCTGAAAATATCCCCACCTATGTGACAAGTGACGAAAGCCAGGGATGCCCTCTCTGTAGGGCAACACAAGGTCAGACGGCTCTGGAATTAAGTTCAAACCAAGATTTGGGTGTCAGGTGGGTGGATGTAGACATTTTTAAGCTGTGAGACTCGGTGTCACCGAAAAGACAAACAGCTGAAGCTTTCTTTCAGTTTCCAGAAGACACGTCACTGTACAGGTTTGAGTGAGGAGTATGTTCCTTTGGCCACCAGCCCAGGCCCCTCTGTGGCTCTGACAGAGGTGGGGAGGCGTGGGAGGACACGGCTCATTGTGGTAAACCTCAGCTCCCCGGCATGTCTGGCTCTGGCAACCACCAAAGGTTAAAATAATTTTAATAAAGTCTTAATGAACAGCTTAAAGCTTCAGAGTTATTCCTGGATCGGTGGTGTTTAAGGCAAAATTTGAGGTCTTTGCCATCATGCCCCATGTTGCCATTCCCCATCGATGAACATTTGCAGAGTGTGGCGCTGAATATCGTGGTATGATGGCGCTCACTGTGCCAAGAACTGTCCTGAGCACTTGCTAGCGTTACCTCATGTAGTCCTTCAAACACTGCCATATCTCTCATTAATCCTCCTGTTCATAGAAGAGCAGACTGAGGTTTCATATAACAGAGTTTCCCACCATTACCTAGAGAGTAAAGAGTAGCGGCTGGACCCTTATTTCACTCTATCCAACTTCAAGTCTGGGTGTATCTATTTCTATGTCATGTGTTATTCTTAATGGTGCCACATATTATGAGAATATAAAGCTAAATAAAATTGTAGGAATTACTTTTTGATGTGTGTGTGTGTTATATTCATGTGTGTATGCAGATTCACATGCCCCATACACACGTTTATGGCAGGTAGAGGAGGACATCAATTATTCTCTCTGATTGCACTTCTCTGCCTTACTTCCTTGAGATAGAATCTCTTACTAAGCCTGGAGCTAACTGCTTTTTTTTTAACTTTTTTTTTTTGGATAGTTGACCAGTACATCCCAATGATCCATTTCTTCCCCAGGCCCAGCAGTGGGATGAAAGGTATGCATGCTTCTTTTGAGGGTGCTGGGATCAAATCAGGTCCTAAAGCTTTCATAGCAAGCACTCTTGCCCGCTGAGCCAGCTTCCCAGTCCAAAATTATGTGTTTGTCCTCAAGTTCCTCAGAGTCTAATGGAAAAATGTTACAACATAGCAGCCTGTGAATAGTGTCCTATGAAACTTGCAGCAGCTGTGAAAATCCCGATAAGAGGCGTTAAAACTAGTCAAGGGGATTAGAGAATATGTCCCCGTTGGACACTTGTGAGATATCGTTGAAGATATGTAGGACTTGCCACTTGGACAAAAATAATGGGGGAAAGAAGCATTAGAAATCAATATTGAGGTAGTCAGTGGAGCTTACATTTACATCAACTATAGAAAACCAGTAAAAGAGGTGTGGGGAGACTCACAGATAACCGCATACTCAGAAAGGTGCCCTGGGCCCTGGGTTGGAAGCCCTAAGCTGAGGACTGGTTAAGACTGGGTAGGTATACTCACTATCTCTTCAGGAAAACAGCGGGCACATTGCCTCTTTGGGAATCAGAGCACTTGGCCAGTATGTAGATTGTAACACATTTGTTTTCCATTTGCTTTTTTGCACCTTGAAGGTTCAATCCAGCCTCTTCTTGTAGGTTCCTGAAAAGCTACTCAGGAAAGGAAATTCAAAAAATAAATCCTAACGTTTGCATTTTGTGTAGTCACAGCTGATTAAAACCACATTTGACAATGTGTAAGGAGGAAAATACCCTGGTCCTTGAAGGCAGTGTGTCAAAAGGGAGTGAAAGATGGGGCGTCTTCACCTGCAATGTACCGCTCTAGCTGGTCCAGAAACCTGTCTGCTGGGAGGCTTCTTGGCACTCAGAATACAAAGAAGGATCACCTAAGCCACAAGAAGCCACTTTCCAAACCCTCCTACTCTGAGGAATGCTTCAGCATCTCCTGTCTTTCCAGGATCCTGAGTTTTGCTTTTCCCCTAACTCCTACAAGTATGGCAACATTTCACATCTTTCCATTTCTCCAACAGGAGAAAAGACACGCTGAATTACTCTGTGGAGAAAAGGGGGTTGGTGTAATTGATTGATGGGGAAAGAGAAATTAAAGGAACTATGTAGTAAGTGGTGGGGCAGAGACTTTATACATGGAAGTTTTCAGATTTTGAGAACAGCCTTGGATAGATCTGGGATGGTGGTGTATAGACAGTTGGAGACAGAATTCAAAGAGGAAAAGGAGAGAAGCTGAGAGGCGCTGCCTGCCTGGCAGAGTAAGGGCTGTACTTACTCTGCTCTTCTTGTTCTACAGGGTCCTACTATAAGGGATTATGGAGTCCTTTCATGTAGGAGAAGCAGACACTCTGAAAGGTAAACAATGAGTCCCAAACTGCAACGATTAGGCAATGAAAGTGAGTTTGGAACTCAGGTCTCGAGACTTCCAACTCCTTGTTCTGTGTACACAGATGAACTATATTTTTGTAGTCAGCTAATGACACATAAACTATAATTTCATGCACCTGATTTTAATATTTTTAACACTATTTTAGCTGTGGAACCAGGATTTTAGTGCTTACTAGACCAAATAGAAATACCTTTGGGAGATGAAGCTGAAAGGGAAATAAAATCATTCTTCTCAAAGACTCCCTGGCAAAATAGTGAAAAAGGCTAAGACTGATTGGCACCTTCCTTGAGAAAGTAGAGAAGCATAGAGAAAAATGTTATATGATCTTGAGTATAAGTTATAGGGTATTTTTTTTTTATTTTAAAGCTATTTCTTTAGTGGCTTGTTATCTTTGGTTCTCTCAGCTCAGGTATTTTGTCTATGAAATTAAAATATAATTGTAGTTAAATGGAAGAATTTTAAATAACAGAAGGAAGTGAGGGAGAAAAGGGGAGGAAAAAGGATAGAAAGAAAGAAAAAAATGTCCAACACAAGGCCTTGGCATATACTAAGAACTCAATAAATTCTTAGTGGCTTTAGTTATTTTGTCAGATTAAACTACTTTATTTGACTGTATTTACTGTTCTCACTATTCCCACCACTATTGCTACTGGTGATACTTCTTAAGGGTTTTCCTCTAATTTGGAAATTCTGTTTGTTGCTGGCATCTAATGGAAACTGAATACCTAAGTCTCTTCTTGACTCTCCCCTCACCAGGCACTTTGAAATTTTTCCATGAAAACAAGAATATCAGAGAATAAACACACACACACAGGGAGAGAGAGAGAGAGAGAGAGAGAGAGAGAGAGAGAGAGAGAGAGAGAGAGAGAGAGAGAGAGAGAGAGAGAGAGACTTAATAGCCAAAATGGTGGCTGTATTTTCCAGAAATCCACAGCTTTGTACTGGGGGCAATCAGTGACTCCATTTTCCACCACTATGATTGACTTATGCTGTCACAGCAAAAATTGATCTGCTTGTGGGAAATCATACACAATTCACTTTTAACTGTGCTGGGTAAATTTCAAGCCCAAATCCTTGAAATTTCTGGCAGTATGTCCCATCTTTATATCAGTGAAAGGGGGTTACCCACAGTTATTTAATTTATTTAACATTTATTTTATTCCAGGCGTGGGTCAGGTCACCAGTATCCTGACATTGAGCAGAATATGCCTGAACTTTTCTTTGCAAAGCTTAGATCCAAGTTTCTGTTATACTGATCTCTTTTTTCTGCTTTGTCTTCCATGTCTGAGGTTCTAACTTCCAGGTTATTTACTCTGGTAGTGAGGGATTCTAGAGATGCTTTGAATATCTCCATTTGATTTTGCTTTTCCAATAGAGCTTTTTGCATGGTCTCCATCTCTTTGTTGAGTTGCATTTTCATTTCAAAGTTTGTCTTACTTAATGCTTCCTGGTCCTCATTCTTTTATTTGATTATGCCTTCATTTAGTGTAGCCAGCTGATTCTTGAGCTCCTCTGATTGCTGGTTTGCCTTTAGCTCATTTACTGTTCTAGCAAAGTCCATCTGTTTTTCCTCCAGTGTATTGAGCCTGGTGGCAAAGCTTTAGAGCTGATGCAGCACATTTTCACTTACATTGTCAATTTTTGCTTCCATTTCCATTAGTAATCTGGGTATAGAATCCATGCAGAGATATACTGACCATATCATCTCCTCCTGGGCTTGCATCTGTGCTCTTTGATATTTTCATTGTTGACTTCCATAGTACTTCCATAGTGGGGGCTAGGCAAACTTGGTGTGGGGCACTCCGCCAGTGCCAGTGTGTTCTTCTTGCATTGTTCAGGTGAAAGATTCCTTTTACCAAGGCCCTCAGCACAAGTGGTGACCTTGCACAAGATTGCAGTGAGGACTGGTGAGGTTTTGACACATGCTTGATTCCTCTGGTGTCAGGCAGTTTGAGGATGCTCAGAACTTCAGCAGCAGTAGCAGGCTGGGGGCTGGACTTTGATTGGAACCCGGGGTCAGTGAGAAGGGTCCTAGGGTATACTGGCTTGTAGGGAGACAAGGTACAGCTCCCTCACCTGGCGTTGCCTAGGGTCAGGGGTCTGAACACCCAAGGGCGCATGGAAGGTCTGGCACAGGTCCCAAACCTTGCCTCACCTGGGGTCAAGTGGTTAATAGCTGGAGCTGCAGGTGCACAGGCTGGTGTGGAGCAAAGCGGCTACTTGCTTACCTGGCCTGGAACCCGGGGTCAGTGGGCACATTCGTTGGATGCACGTTCTGGTGGGGAGCTAAGGCACAGCTCCTTCACCTGGCCTTGCCTAGTGTCTGGGGTCCTAACATGCAAAGGACAAACACAAATTTTATAATAACCATCACGCCATCATCCTTTTATCAGCTAGCATGACATCAGCACATAGTGAATGCTTAATCAATGTCTTTTGATTGTTTTATTGTTTAAATGTAAAACATCCCTCAAACAGGTGTTTGAATTCTTCATATCCAGCTGCTGGTGCTATTTGAGGAGCTTGTAGAACCTTAGTTAGGGTCTAGATGGAGGAAGTTGATAGCTGGAGAAATGAGCCTTGATGTTTATAGTGCAGCCATGATCCCTGCCCCAGTCTGTCCCTGCTTTCCGACACAATGTCACCAGTAGCTGCATGGCCCTCCTACTACCAAAGGATACCAGGTCTTTCCACCACCATGATAGACTCTACCCCCAAACCGTGATCCAGAATAAATCCTTTATCCCCTAAGTTCTTTCTGTCAGTTATTTTATCACAGTGATGAGCAAAGGAATAGTGAGCTGAGTACCCAGGAGGATCTTAGTGAATGAATGGGGAAGAACCTGTCAGGATAAACACAACCATTTTAGAAAAACTACAGGGAAATTCCAGAGTTGTATAATTCTAATCAAACCCTCCTGTTGTGAGGTCTGAGATGCAGATGGGCAACAGGCCTGGCTCTGATGAAGGACCATGTTTTCCTGTGGTCCTCAGGATGAGCGCCACACTGACATTCCCATATCTTTCCAAACCCTTGACAGACATAGACTGCCAGCCTCTATCTTAGTCTACCATGACAAATTATGACGAACTTGGAGGCTTAGACAGCTGACATTAAGTTTCTCTCACATCTAGAGGTTAGAAGTTCAAGGGCTGGAGAGATGGCTCAGAGGTTAAGGCACTTGCCTCCAGTGCCTAAGGCCCCCAGTTCAATTCCCCAGAACCCACATAAGCCAGACCTACAAGGTGGTGGCCCTGGTGCTAGCGTTCTCTCTCTGTCTCTCTCTCTCTCTGTCTCTCTCTCTCTCTCTCTCTGCTTGAAAAATGAATAAATAAAATATTTTTTTAAAAAAAAGAAGTTCAAGCTCACAGTCAGGGTCTTCATTCACTGAGGACTCTCTCCTCTGTCACCTTCTCTCCACAGCCTCACTCGTCAACCCTAGCCTGTGTGTTTTCTGGGCTTAAATCTCCTCTTCTTGTAATATCAGCTATAAAGGACTAGGACACAGCTGCCTGACTTCATTTTAATTGCCTCTTTAAAGAACAAATTCAAGCTTGGCCTGATTGTACAGGCCTTCCATAGAAGATTAAGGCAGGAGGATTTCAAGTTCAAAGCCTAACTAGGCTACAGAGTGAGTTTTGGGCTCGTAGGATTTTTTTTTTAATTTTGAAAATGAATTTATTTATTTGCATGTGTGTGAGTGCCAGGGTCTCTTTCTTGCCTCTGCAAATAGAATGCCAGATGTTTACCCCACTTTTTGCATCAGGTTTTACATGGGTATCTGGGAAATGGAACCCAGGCAGGAAGATTTAGTAAGCAACTGACTTTAACTGCTCTGCCAGATCTAGCATGGGCATTTAATATACCTTATCTCAAAATTAAGAGCAAATGAAGGCTATAAATAGTCAGGGGGTAGAATGGTTGCCTAACAAGTGAAGCCTACTTTCCATACCCATTCACTTCACAAAGAAAAGGGAAAAATAGCAATTATTGTCATAATAAACTAAAGGTGCAAGAGTAATACTTCAACATAAGCATTTGGAGGTGAGGGGCAAATTTTAGTTCATAACATCCACTTAAGCATCGTTGCTAACAATCTGTTTTGATCTCTTTGCTATCCACCATGGAGACCTTGGCAAGTATAATAACACCATTGCCATGGTCCATAACTTTTATTCAAATTAACAGTACTTGTTCCCACAAGAAATAACAAAACCGTCTTCCTGTCATGCATCTCCATGCCATAAAATCTTTCCCTCATATATCCATTCCCTAAGGACATGCCATGCAAAGAAAATTGAATATGTGCATGATAACTCTGGTTATGAAATATTATTATTTGCAATGGAACAGACAGGGAAAAGAGGAGAATGGTTCAGAATCATTTATGTTGTTCATAAGACACAGTTACAGACAGTCCCTTGGTTTAAGTGCTCATAAATTCTTGTAAAAATTATTTAACTGATAACAACTGAAGAAATAAGTAACTGAGGGATGACCCAATGAACATTAATTAGCTTGTCTTGTGGAAGTTGTCTGTGGATCCTGGCAGATTGAAAGAGAAAGAACTCTTTACTTAGATCATCTTTAACTTGGACCTCTACTTAAACTCCACTTTTAAAAATCTTTTTTTTTTTCAAGAACAAAACTGGGAACATTATGACGTTAGAGATTTATAGCTGTGTGTAGTTCAGAAGACTCCAGAAATGTGCTTGGCATAATTTCTCAGGACGTGCATTACTACTTGAGGTGTTCCAGGGGTTCTTGGAATCTCCCCTGCCTCCCCTAGCATTGGATCTCTGCCTCAGCTACGGTGGGCCTGTCACTTTCGAGTAGGAAGAATTCAGTGGATGGCAGGGCAGGCGGGTGGGCAATCTAGGCAGCCTGAGGTAAAAGAATGTCAAATAGCAGAAGAGAGAAGTTGGGTAGACAAGGTTCTATTTAATAAGCGTGCCAGGACCTTGCAATCAATCCACCTCATAATGAGAGGATCAGCGCTGTGATGCTGAGTCCTTGGAAGGACCAGAACATGCAGTTCCTTATCCTTGGATGGGTCAGAACCTCCTTATCCTGTTACTTTATTTCATCTTTTTCAAATCTTTGAAATATTATGTTCAGCCTCTGAGCAATTTTCTAAATTTACTTTCTGTTTTAGCAAATCTTTCTTCAGTTGCGTCTAAGTTTCTGTTTAAAACTGTCTACTGACTGTATTAATTGCAGATTGTAATGTGAGTTTTCAGACTATAAATTCTCTGTCACAACTTCTACTTTTAATGCATATATTCTCTTTCGTGATTCCTACCTCTTTCTAATCTTGTTGAACATACATATGTATATGTGTGTGATGGTTTATATTGATCGTAATGGTACTAGAATCACCTGTGAGAGATTATGGAGATTAGGTTTGCCTCTAGGAGTCTGTGAGAGATCATCTTGACTAAGTTAATTAAGGTATGATGTCTACCTTAACTAAGGGTGGCACCATTTCACAGGATGGGCTTCTGGACTGTATAAAAAGGAGAGAGATGGCTGAGCAGCAGCATTCATCACTCTGCTTCCTCACTGTTGGACTGAATGTGATCAGCTCCTGCCACCATGCCTTCCCCTCCACAATAAACTATAACCTGGAACTCTAAGATGAAATAAACCATTCCTCTCTTAACTGATTTTTGTCTGATATTTTGTTTCAGCAAGAAGAAGGTAATTGATATAATGTGTATATGTGTATTCATGTAAAAATAAGTGTACATTTTAAGATAAATTATGTGTTATATGGTTATATAGATGGTCATGTGAATTGTTCCCCCTAGGGAAATACAAATAGGCATGCATTCATTCCAGATAGGGCACAGAGAACAGACCAAAGAACAATTACACAAATGCCAGCTCCAGTGAACCACTTAGTTTATTGGGGTTACTTCCAGAGCAGAGTGAGAGGAAGGTGCATCTGCCACATCCCAACCCATCCTGACCAGTGACCTTATGAGAGATGTGTCATGGAGCTTCAAGGTCACCTTTTGACTATAAAATTCTAAGATCACATGGAGCTGGGGGAGGACGGAGGGAACAATTGCTGGAATTGCAGGTGAGGGTCCTGTGATTCTCCCCTCATCTATGTAGGAAGTGTCAGTATTTCCATTACCATTAATATAGACCTTCTATTACTGTGTTGGTCTGCTCCAAAGTTTTAGCTTTATGGCCATGACAATTTTTACCAAAATATGGCTTTATATTATGCTCATAGGATAAAGGCTGTGAGAAATATATATATATATATATATATATATATATATATATATATATATACATGTATGTATATATATATATATTTCTGAGGAGATTAATA
>PVHP010036508.1:0-17878 GCA_004024765.1 Zapus hudsonius | reverse complement strand
CAAAGTAAAAGCAAATCTCCAATAATCATCCTTATGTAAAGGTATGGAAAAGAAACAGTCTTTTAAGTCCACTATTATAGTGGGCCAATCCTTTGGTAATGCTGAAACAAGAGGCAAACCACACTGAATGGGGCCCATAGGATACATTTGATTGTTAACAGCTCTGAGGTCGTGAATTAACCTCCACTTTCCTGATTTCCTTTTTATAACAAATATGGGAGTATTCCATGGAGAAGTGGAGGACTGTAGATGTCCTGCACCCATTTATTCCTTAACTAACTTATAAGCAGCCTCCAATTTTTCTTTTGTTAGGGGCCACTGAGGAATACATTGAGGCTTATCATCCTTCCATTTTATTGGTATAGCAGCTGTTTCAGTGGCTCCAACTAAAAACCCAGTCCCTGATTCTTATTAAGATGGTTAATAGGGGAATTGTAAATACTTTCAGTGGTCAATCTAAGATCCATTTGGCTTAATACATCTCTTCCCCATAAAGAAACCGGCAATGCACATACATAAGGTTGAAACAATCCACTATGTCCTTCCTCATCTTTCCACTGCAAGGTAGTGGCACTTTGGTCAGGACTTTCAGCTATTCCTAATCCTCGAAGAGTCTGATTCGCCTAGACAACTGGCCAATCCTTAGGCCAATCAAGAGATTTTATTATACTTTTGTCAGCCCCCATGTCCAGGAGCCCCCCAAAATTTCTCTCTCTGATTTTCATTGTTAATAAAGGTCTTTCTTTTAATTCCAAAGTTAAGTAAGCCAGTGGCTCACCTGATGATTCTAGCCCCTTTTTTCCTCTACTAGAATCCAGGTGATGTTGGCTAGGCAAAATGAGCATTTGAGCAATTTCCTCTCCAGGAGAAATAACTGTTATTCCTTTTGGGGAGGAGGCCATTATTTTAACTTGGCCCGAGAAATCAGGGTCAATAACTCCTGGATGAATTATAAGTTCTCTTAAACTAGCGGAGCTTTTTCCGAAGATTAATGCTATACAGTTATTTGGGATAGGGCCTTGCCAATCTGAATCAATGGGTTGCACTCTCATATCAGGAGTCAGGACTAGCCTGGAAGTGGCACAAATATCTAATCTTGCTCTCCCTGATGTTGCCTTCCTCGGTCGGTTGGAGAATACCAGGCCTTTAGTACTTGCTACCCCATACATTTGTTGTGGGCTCCGGGGAGCTGGGCCCAGCCTCCCATTTTTTGAGGGCATTGTATTAAGCTCTATTGGTTTATCATCCCCTGACCAATAAGTTCTTTTTCTATAATGAGGGTATATTCCTGGTTTTGCTCTGCGGGGTTCTCTGTTAAAAGAGTGCAGCTCAGGCATTGCACCTTAATATGTCCTGGCTTCTGGCAATGGAAAAAAATTCTTGGTGGACCTCCTCTACAGTACCTATGATTAGCATGTAAGCATTGTGTTATTGCTGCTGCCATAACTTGACCCTGAACAACTATGTCGTTTATGTCCCTACAAATTTTTAGGTACGTTGAAAGGTCTTTACTCTTCCATGGCCTAATGGCCTCCTTACACCACCTATTGGCTTGTTCGTATGCTAGTTGTTTTACCAAAGGCATAGCTTGTTCAGCATCCTCAAAAATACGAGAGGCAGTTTGGAGCCTGTGGAGTTTCCTCACAAGGGTTTCTGAACCCAACTCCTAATTCCTCCTCATCTGATTCTTCCTCGTTCACTCCTTCTATTTCGGGCAACCTGGCTGGTGTTATGGGTGCTGTCAATACTTTTAACAGAGTCCCCATCATCTTTGACAATGCCCAAAAAGGAGGCCCCACAAGGGCCCGTGAGATTTCGGAGCCCATCCTTCTATTATCTTCTTCTATTCCCTTCACTCTATTGCGAACCTCAGTCACTTCTCAGTGAACTTTTTTGTTGCTTCACCACGAAACTTTTGCTTCTCTTCCCTAGGCTAAATTTATGGATAGATGAGAGAGAGAGAGAGAGAGAGAGAGAGAGAGAGAGAGAGAGAGAGAGAGAGAGAGAGAGAGAAAGAGAAAGAGAGATAAGAGGAGAAGGAAAAGGCAGCAGAGAGAACAGACCTCCCTCTTATTTTTTCATTTCCTATGTTTCTCTTTTCGTTTCCCGTTTTTGTTTGCTCCCCTTTTCTGTTCGTTCCCCGTTTTTGCTCACTCCCCTTTTTCGTTCGTTCCCCGTTTTTGTTTCCCGTACATTTCCCGGTTTTCATTTCCTCGTATGGGCCACCACCTATCTGTCGCCCACGGAGGGCAGTGATCACACAAATACACACACACACCGCTTGTGGGTTGACGAACGTGTGTTCTTTATTACAGTGAACAAGGCAGAATATATAGAGCTTCCTGGCCAATTAGGGAGCTATTTGCTAGTCTATGATAAGAACCTGTGGGCATGATGTGCAAATAGCCAATCTGGACTACCTCCTGAAACCTATTAAGTCAAGCCCCTCTTGGCAAGCTGTCAGGTGCCATCCTGAGATTAAGCCAGGGTGTGCCTCCAAAGGCCCCCAAAGGCTTTCACCCCTGACACTGCAGAGTGCTTAAGCAGTTCTGAGATGTTCAGTAATTGGTTCAAACCCACATCAATTTGAAACTGCTTCGGCCGTTGTTTTCTAGCCTAGCTCTCTTGTTCCCTTGCAGAGACATATTGCTTCATTGCCTTGATCTTTAGGGGTGTCACATGGAGAAGCTCCCCAGGCCTCTGGAGGTTGGCCATTCTTTTATAATAGGCCCATTTTAATCCTTCCCTTAAGTCCTCTCCCTTTACTGTGTTCATTCCCTTATGTACCTGCTTTGCCTTTCCCAGGAACATGCTCCACCTCTTAATACAAATAAATCAGTCTTTTCAAACATGCTACACAAAAACACACCACAAAAGTGATCATATCCAAGGCCTCTGCTATCTCTGGTGTCTGCTGAATGTCAAGGACTTCCCTCCTCTGTCCAATTTCTGATGAATCTGTAGAAGAGAGGGGTGAGCTAATGTCATTGTAGCAGACTTGATTTTTAAATATTTATTATAATAATCTGAACAAGACAGGTGATATAGAAATACATAAAGAAAAATACAGACATCTTTATCCAACCCTATAACCAATCCCATCCCCTAAATGGCCAGTGTTAACACTTCAGTATGTATCCTTTCATAACTTTACCTGAACTCTTATGAATATGTAGGTGTGTTCATGCTCTTCTCCAATGGTGGATTAAAATGTTTGAATGAGGCTAGATCTTATGCTTGAGTTAGCAGCTTACTTTTCCAAACAATATTTATACTGTACTCTTGAGTCATTGAATAGTGGGATTGATGAAGATTCCTGTGTTACATGGCAGATTGTACAAGTATTACACTCTAGACCACTCTCTGCTAGTCTAGTTTGCAAAGTGTATTCTTATGTAACTGAGAATGTATTTTGTGATCTAAAATGGCTTTACCTGACTCCTCCCTCCCCAGCTGTCTTATGAGTAGAGGATTATTGCAATATCTCACCTAAACCACTGCTTTCCCCATTCCTGGATGCCCTGAGGCTGGACTTTCTCTGTTGGCAGTAATCCATCCATGTTGCTTTCTAAAACATGCAGTGAGTCCTTCCAAAACTCAGCTATGTTACCAGACTTAGGATGCCCAGTTTCCACAGCTGAACCCAATCTCCAGTTCTTCACTCCTGGCACTGCTTCTGGGTATCAACTTTTTTTTTGTCTTGCTAGGTTATTTTGGGTCACCTTATCCTTCAGCTCAATTGCATATCTGTTAAGCCTCTTTCCTTTTTCACTTTACCCCTTACCCTGAGGTCTGTGGACAACTGGTGCTCCTGTGCAAAAATCAATAAAGGAGAAGAGAGGTGGTAGAATTCTTTCTGATGACATTTGTGGGCACTGCCAAGAAAGGCCGATCCTGGCTTTATTGCCACCTGTGTTCAGCGAACTACTCCACATGTTTAAAAAAAAGTTATGTAACTATGTGTTGCCAACCTAGATTGAAAGACTCTTCTGTTTGTGGTACATTTCCTGCCCACAACACCCACTGGTACAGATTCTTCATCTTCATTCCTCTAAAATGGCCCAAATCCCATCACCTCTTACAATGTTCATGGAAAACACATCCCTTAGGAGGGATTGCCAGTGTAAAAATAAATAATCATAGCAAGCTGTCTCCAGTAATAGTCCCACATTTAGGAACTGGCATTGGTGTGTTTCTTCCTTCCCTCTACCTATTTCTCTCTGTGGCCCTTTAGAAGTTTATCTCTCTACTTTTCTCCCTTCTACCTCTTTTCATATGAATATTTTTCCTAACTGGCCCAAGTTTATGCAGCCAATATGTTACCAAGTCAAAATCTAATTTGCCATCTAACTCCAAAGCTTACACATGCTCATTCACTATTATAATGCACTTGACTTTGCCTACAGTTATTGGATCTTTTTAAGTTGTTTTTTTTTTTCATTGTATATATTATAATACAAAGTTCTGAGCTTCATTAAGATATTTTCATATATTTAGTTACTTGATCTTATTCCCCCTACTCCCCTCCAAATATCACCTTGCCCTCTCCTGATGGTCCCTATCCTCCCCTCCAAATAATCAATTTTGCTTTCATAAACACCCATTAAATATCACATAAAATTTCTCTTTCTATCTCTTTCTTTCTTTCTTTTTTCCTTCTTTCTCTTTCTTTCTTTTTCCTTCCTTCCTTCCTTCCTTCCTTCCTTCCTTCTTTCTTTCTTCTTTCTTTTTTTGTATAGTCTCCATCTAGCCTATGCTGACATGTAGTTCGCTATGTAGTTTCATGGTAGTCTTTAACTGATGGTGATTCTCCTACTTCTGTCTCCCGGCCTCGCGAGTGCTGGGACTGAAAGTGTATGCTACCAAGCCCAGCTAATTCTAACTTTTTGAGACTGGGTCTCATGTAGCTAAGACTGGATTTAAAAAATACTTTATATATTTAAGAGAGAGAGAGAGAGAGAGAGAGAAGCAGACACAAAGAAAGGAGCATATAAAAGGGCCTCCAGACACTGCAAACTTCAGACACCTTGTGCATCTGGCTTTACATGGGTACTTTAGAATTAAACTCGGATCCTTTTGCTTCATAGGCTCTGGGTCCGTGGGTTACTTAGGGGGTAGCAGCGTGCATCAACTCCCTGTTCACCCATGGGAGCTGGGTGAGCAGTGGCTTGGAACAGCTGTGAGCCGAACGAGAGATGAGACTCTCGGGAGAATGCGGCAGTGGGCAATTTTCATTTTATTGGATAGATAGCAGTTGCTTATATAGAGAAAAGTCAGAGGTAGAAGCATGGGAAGCAAGATCTGTGAGAGAATGTTGATGTCAGCAGAGGAAATGTAACCTTATTGTTTAGGTTTGTTATTTGCAGTTGGATTAAGTTAGGCTTTGAACTGCTTGCTTTTATCTCAGGGGATAGCTGTGGCCTGCCTAGGGGCTGGAGTTCTCAGGATTGCTAAGATTTACAGGGGCCCTCAGACTTTGCCTCAACTACCTTATCAGAAGGAGACTGTCCCAGAAGCCTGCCAGACTCAGCAAAACCCTACTTCCTCCATGCCCCATTAGCAGGGTACCACAGTAGGTAAACTCCTTAACTGTTAAGACATCTCTCCAACCATGAATTTTAAAAATATATCTTTATTAGCAATAATTTAATACATTGTATGAGCAAATCTTGTAATGATACCCCAATTTCCCTCCTCTCTGTCTGCAACCCATTGGGGCCTTCCTAGGTGCACCTACTGGGTCTGTTCTTGGGGTAGCAGGTTATGAATTGCACAAGAGGCAGCCAGTTTTTTCCTCTTTGTGTGTAGTTGCTGAGGGGGGCAATATCTCTGCATAGTCTCCCCCCACATGGCTCTTACAATCTTTCCAACCCCTCTTCTGCTCAGTTCCCTGAGTCATGGTGGGTGAGTTTTAAGTCTGCTTTATTGTTGAGTTCATTGGGTTGTGTTGGGTATTGTTAGTGTCTGTCTTCCTTGACCTTTTATGAGTTATCTGACTTGCTGTGATAGGTGTCTTGTTTATCTTCACACTTTCTCATAAGTTTCGTTCTGGCCCTATATGATAGACTAGAGGTGATTCATCTCCTGCCAGGATGTCAGCCATCATCTCATGTCATGTTGGTGGAATTGGGTTGTCCATGGCTCTCGATGCCTTCTGAAAAATACAAACAGAATATCCATTGGAGAGTGAAATCAATATAGGTTAAATGAGACAAAGATTGCTAATTTGGTAAGGTTCTAATGGGTGTAGCCTCTCTGTATCTCTCTGGTAGTGAGAATTTCCCCTTGGATACCGGGTTTGTGGTCTTGATAAGATTTTGAAATGGATCTCAGTTCCACTTAATGGCTCCTTGTCACTGAATGGATTTCTTAGCCAATCATTAAGTCACTGATTACCCTCCTAAGTTTAGTGCCTCTATTGAACAGATGCATTTTTTTCATTTGTTGGTCTCTTCCATATAACTGTGTGTTCAGCATTCTCATGGCATCAGTCTGTATTGTATATCAGTGGTCTCTGATTTCTCCAAATATCATTGACCAATTTCCCCTGACAGCTCATGTAATGTCTTTCAGCACTACACATGCTACCTTCTGGGATCTGGTTACCATTCTAGATATAGCAGGATCTCTTGGTGCTGTGTGAGTACAATCTGTGGTTTCCTCAGCAATAGGGTCTTACCTTTGCCTGGGGGCAGCTATTCAAGTGCTTTGACAAAGGTCTGTTATGTTTTGGGGACCTTGTGGGCCTGTTTGATCAACTGCTCAGTTTGGGAAGGAACCAAAGACTGGAACAGGGAGTTGCAGACCTGAGCAATTTTTCTTTGGGTTAGGCTTCCTCCCATTCCATTAGTGACCTCTCTTACAAGATGATGCCCACAGCTTCCTCAGGAGCTTACTGTAAGAAAGCAAGGATTTTATGTTAATGATTCATTATTTGTTTAGCTTATTTTATAAGTCTCCTCACATTCTTCCCCTCCAATTCCTTTCATCCCCTTTTACAGTCTTTCATTTCATCTCTTAGGTTTCCTTGGAATTTAAGTTTAACCTAATTAGGAACTGCATATTAGGGAGAATATGTGGCCTCTGAATCTCTGTTCTTATGTGAGTTCTGTAACTATGATCTGCTCCAAGTCCATCCAATTTTCTGTACATTTCATTTTGCCATTTTTCATTTCAGTTGAGTAGAATTCCATAGTATATATGTACCACAACTTTGATATCCATTCATCCAGTGATGGGTATTTAGGTTGATTTCAATTCTTAGCTATTATGAATTGAGCTGCTATAAACATGGTTGAGCAAATGTCTGTGTGCTGAGGCATGAAAATTTGAGGATGCCCAGTAGAGGGATTGCTGGTTCCATTGGTAGCTCTATATGCATTGTACTCAGGAGCCTCCACACTGCTTTCCATAGTGGTTGTACAAGTTTACAGTCCCTCCAGAAGTGAATGAGGGTTCCTCTCCCCCATACCCTAGCATCCTCACCAGCATATATTGTTATTGGATATTTTTAATGATTGTCGATCTGACTGGAGTAAGGTAGAATCTCATTGTTGTATTTATTTACATTTCAATGATGATTAAGGATGATGAACATTTTCTTAAATGAGAATTGGCCATTTGTGTTTCCTCCTCTGTGAATTCTCTGTTGAGATCAATGACCCATTTTGTGAGAGAGCTGTTTGATTTTTTTATTATTTTTTTGAGTTCTTTTAAGTTCTATATATTAGACCTCTGTCTGTGTTATAGCTGGCAATGATTATCTCTCAGTCTTATGGTGGCCTATTGGCTCTGAATGTGGTATGTTTGTACAAAAACTTTTAAGCTTGATAAGAACCCATTGGTTAAGTTACTGTTGTACTTCCTGGGTTACTGGAGGCTTTCTCAAGAAGTTTTTCCCTACCCCTGTCTCGTGGATACTTTCTCCTATTTTTTCTTCCAGTGCTTTCAAAGTTGCAGGTCTTATGCTGAGGTCTTTGATCCATTTGGAGTTGATTTTTGTGCATGGTGAGAGGAGCGGTTCTAGTTTCATTTTATTGCAAGGATTTATCCAATTTGTCCCACAAAATTTGTTGAAAATGCTATCTTTACAGCAGTGAACATTGTTAGCACCTTTATGAAAAATCAAGTAACTATAGTAACTTGAACTAAGAGCAGGGTTTTCAATTTGGTTCCATTGACCTCTGAGTCTTTTATTATGCCAGTACCATACTGTTTTTGTTACTATGGCTTTGTAGTACATCTTTAGATCAGGAATGGTGATACTACCAGAGGAGTTTTTTTTCTGTTTTTTTTTCTAAAGATCTGGCTATCCAAGGCCTTTTATGATCCAAACAAATTTTGAGATTACTTTTTCTGTCATTAAAGAATGAAGCTGAGATTTTATTGCCATGGCATTGAATCTGTAGATTGCTTTTGGAAGATTTGTCACTTTTACAATATTAATTCTATCTATCCAGGATCATGAAATACCCTCCCATCTTTTCACATCCTCCTCTATTTCCTTCTTAAGCATTTTTATGTTTTCATTATATAAGTCTTTCACATCCTTGGTTAGTGTTATTGCAAGGTATTTGATTTTTTTATTTTTGAGGTTATTGAAAATCATACAGTCTATTTTTATGTATGCATGCCATTTACATCCAGGAAGGCTATTGATTTTTGAATGTTAATTTTGTATCCTGCCACTTTGCTGAAGGAATTTTCCACCTTCAGGAGTTTACTGGTACTATCCTTCAGGTCTGTTAGGTATAGGATCATGTCATCTGCAAAAAAAGGATAGTTTTACTTTTTCCTTTCCAATTTGTATCTCTTCTATGCCTTTTTCCTGTCTTATTGCTTGGGCTAGAACTTCAAGCACTATGTTTAAGAGCAGTGGTGAGAGGAGATACGCCTGTCTTGCTCCTGATTCTCCTGGGAACTCCTTGAGTCTTCAGGATGTTGAACCATCCCTGCATCCCTGGGATGAAGCCAAACTCGTCAATGTGGATAATACTTTTAATGTGATGTTGTATTTAGTTTGTGAGGACTTTGTTCAGAATTTTTTAATTTATCAGGGATATGGGTAGTTTGCCTTTCTCGTGTATTTGTCTGATTAGGAATTAGGGTTTTAGGAGTTTGGAAGCATTCCCTCCTTTCCTAGTACATGAAAAAGCTTCAGAAAGAGTGGGTTCAGTTCTATGATCAAAGTTTGGATAACCCACTAACACATGAACTGATCCAGACTACCCATGGAGAAGGATATCCAGCTGATTGGGGTCAGGGAGGAGAGAAATTAGGGAAATGGGGATATCAACTCATTATTTGCTCATTCAATGTATATAATTATGGATAATAAAGAAAAAAAAGTTTGGTAGAATTCCATTCCTGCATCTTTAAAAAATATTGTTTGGGTTGAAGGGATGGGACAGCTCCCAAGGCACTTGCCCACAAAGCCAAATGACTGGGATCAATTTCCCCATTATTCATGTTAAGCCAGATGTACGAGATGGTACATTTATCTGATGTTCGTTTGCAGCAGCAGCTATAGGCGCTGGCATGCCCATTCTCTCTGTGTCTCTGTCTCTCTCTGTTTACATATAAATTTAAAAATATTTTATTTAGTTATTTATTTTCTTATTTATGAGAGAAAGATATATATTTATAGAAAAAGAGAGAGAGACAGGGAGAGAGAAGGATGGAGATAGCGAGAGTGAGTATGGGTGCTCCAGGATTCCTTGTCACTGTAAAGGAACTCCAGAAACATGCATCACTTAGTGCCTATGGTTTTACATGGGTACTTGGGAATCAAACTCAGGCGATCAAACTTTTGAAAACAAGTTCCTGTAACTGTTGAGCCAACTCCCCAGCTCTAGGCTTGCTTTTAACTCACTATGAATTAAAGGATGACCTTGAACTGCCAAGGCTCTTGCTTCTACTTCCCTAGTACTAGTACTACAGACTTGTGTCAAGGTATTCAATTGTAGGTGGCATGAGAAAGTGAACTAGGGTTTTCTGCATAGCAGTTGTGCACTCTACCAACAGAGGTACATTCACAACCCTAGTCATATCAATCCTATTTAAAAAAAATAAAACCAGTTATGGACAATTTTCTTACATGTACATTGTATTTCAACCCAATTACTTTATTTCATTCCCCTTTCTTCCCCATCAGAGGGTCTGTTTCCATGCTAGCCCAAGGCATTTGATTAGTTTTTTAGTACTAGGTATCTGTTCACTCCTGTGGAGTAGGCCTCAAATGTAATCAATGACCAGTTGGTTAGCCCCATAAAGGGCATGCCACTATTGCTCCAGTAGGTATGCCTTTCCTGGTTAGTCAGCTGAGTAGCTTCCTGGGGTCATAGCTGCTGATTAAGACTATTGATGAGTCCCGTCCTCACGCCCCCCCCCCCCGCTGCAAGAGACTGCATAGCCCTTTACAACAGAATATATATATATATATATATATATATATATATATATATATATATATATATATATATATATATAACAGCTAGGATGAGACTTCTAGCTCAGTTCTAACTTGATGGCTCAGTGTTCTATAACTGAATCACTGAAACAGTGTTGGTGCTTTGAAAGGATACACAAGAATTATAAACCCTTAGTTTCACTAACCAAAGGAGAAAGAAGACCCAAATTAATAAAATTAGAGATGAGAAGGGAATTATTAAAACAGATGTCAATGAAATTCAGGAAATCATAAGGGCCTAGTGTAAAATGTATTCCACTAAACTGAAAAATCTAAAAGGACTGGGTGGATTTCTGAATCAAGATAATATAGATCACTTAAAGAGATCTATAACAAGCAATGAGATTAAAAAAAGTTATAAAAATCTTCCAAGTATAAAATAAGTCTAGGTCCAGATGATTTCACTGGTGAATTTTACCATACCTTCAAAGAAGAACACAAATGCTTCTCAAACTATTCCATAAAATAGAAAAGGAAAACTATGAAACTCCTTTGATGAAGCCAGCATTACCCTGATACCAAAACCAAATGAAGATACAACAAAAGAAGAAAATTACAGACCAACTTCCCTCAGCAAATATGTTAGAATAAAATAGAGGAACACATCAAAAACATCATTCACCCTGACCAACTGGGTTTTATTTCAGTGATACAAAGATGTTTCAATATATGCAAATCAATACAATAACCCATATAACTATACTCAAGGACAAAAAAAATCAGATGATCATTTTAATAGAAAATTGAATATTCCTTCATGATAAAAGCCCTGAAGAAACTTGGAAAGAAGGAACATATCTCAGCATAATAATGGGTATCTATAACAAACTAATAGCCAACATTATACTATATGGGCAAAAGCTTGAAGCATTTCCACTAAAATCAGGAACAAGAATTATATTCAGTATTGTACTAGAAGTCTTACCTATAGCAATAAGAGACAAGAGATACATATAGAACAGAAAAAAATCTAATTAGCTTTATTTTAAGAAAATATTCATCTATACATAAGAGATCTAGAAAAATGTTAGAGATGATAGATCCACTGAGCAAAGTAGCAGGATACAAAATTTACACACAAATAGACTTCCTATATAATGATAACAAATTTGCGGAGGATGAAATCAGGGGAACTAGTCCTCCCAGTAGCCAAAAGAAAAAAAAAACTTGGTAAAAAAAAATCTACCCAAGGAAGTGAAAGATCAGGATGCAGGAAACTTTAATTAAATGATGAGACATTTGTCTACCTTAAGAAAGCCATAGTTGCTCCCTCATTCAATTTCTTCACTTTGACTTTCAGAGTACTGGGCAGAAATCACACCACATCAACACCCACCAAGGGCCTTCTAGATGCTTTGTTTAAATTAAACAGTCGGATTCCCCTGGTCTATATCATTTCTAAGTTAGCTGCTAGGTGCCAGTAAAGACAATGTGCCAATCGGAAAGCTGGCTGGGGAGGGGGGAACCTGTGTGGAGGAACAGAGAGGCCACAAGCCAATGGGACTAAGGGACAACAAGCGTGAAGGGCTTGAAGATTGGGGGTGGGGAGGAGTGGGGGAGAGGGGAAACTAACCCCCCCCTTACATTCTCCACTCTCAACCACAGCAGCAAATGAGCCCTCCCAGCCACTAGGTGGGGCTCAGAGGCAGGGTGCTCCAGGAAATGGCACCTGGTGCCTCTAAGGTGATCCAGATTCACCTGAAGGGCCACTTAAAGCAAAGTGGCACCAATAGTGATGCAGATTCCCCCCTCCCCCTCCCAAGAGAGTGCCAACACTCCATGTCTTGCACATGGGCAGTGTGGGGGAAAGATAGGGGTGTGACAGAGAGGGTGGGTTGGGGTAAAAACATTAAAAACCAGAGGGAAATTGAAGAAGACACTAGGAACTGGAAAAACATCCCATGTTTGTGGATTGGAAGAATCAATATTAAGAAAATGACAGGTTTATCAAAAGCAATTTACTGATTGAAGAGTCCCCATCAAAATTCTAATGCCATTCTTCCCTGAAATAGAAAAGAAATCCTAAAATCACTTTGGAAACATAAAAACATCAGATAGTCAAAATGATTTAGAGCAACAAAAATAAGGCTGGAGGTATCACCAAACTTCTTGTTATAGTTACTTTCTAGTTCCTGTCACAAAACATTTAACCCAAAGCAACTGACAGGAGGAAAGTTTATTTTGGTTGAAAGTATCCAGGGAAGCTCCATGATGGTAGAGGAAAGATGGTAATGCAGAGGGTGGACATTACCTACTGGCTAACATCAGGTGGACAACAGCCGCAGTAGAGTGAGCCAAGTTCTGGCAAGGGTTGAGCTGGCTATAACAGCCTGAAGCCTACCCCCAATGACACCTCCTCCACCAAGACTCCACCTCCCAAATTGCCATCAGCTGGGAACCAAGTATTCAAGATGCACGAGTTTATGGGGGGCTACATAATCCAAACCATCACACCTGATTTCATTGCAAGTTACTATCATTGTCCTTGATTTAAAAAAAAAATTACTTGCTAGCAGAGATAGAATAGAGACAGACAGAGAATGGTCGCTCCAGCTGCCACAGGCTCCAGATACATGCACCACTTTTTGCACCAGGCTTTATATGGGTAATGGGCAATCAAACTTGGGTTGTTAGGCTTTGCAGGCACCATTATAACTGCTGAGCCATCTCTCCAGCCCATTAGTTTTTTTTATAGCATCATAGCCACTTTACCTATATTAATCTAAGGTGGTGGAGCCAGAACAACCATCTGCCTAAGAAAATGGCAAGATTAAGAATGTCTTGTTTTAGACAGTAGTATTTATAAGTTCATTTTTACCCTAAAAGAAACAGAATTTGGGGAAGGTAAGAATCCAATCAATGAGTCAAAAATTAAAACCATTACTTATGTGGCATGTGGCATTTAAAAAATATTTTGCACATTTTTGTTCTTATTAAACACTCATAATCTGGTAAACCAGATATCACAAATAGTAGTGGCACAGAACAGCTGATGAAAAAGGAGCAAATCAACTGAGGAAACTTAGATTGTAAAGAAAGAAACATGTACCATTCTGGAGCCTTAAATAAGAAAACCAAAACAATTTAAGATCAGATTGAGAAAACTTCAAGCAGTGCAAATTTTATTTTTCAAGTTACAAAAATATGAATGTGTCAGAAATATAGTCTAGTCCATATGAGTTGCAGCCCATTCAGTGTATGGAGAAACAATCTATGACAGATAGTTACTGCTAGTTTTATGCAGCTTTTGACATTATTTTACCCAAGGTAACAACAACAAAACTATTTGGGCATTTTATTGTTGCTGCTAAAGCTATAGTTTTTAAAACAAAGTGAGTAACCTCATTTTGAGTATAACATAAGGTATAAGTTTTGATCAGCACCATATGGAGGTGTGGCTTAAGTATGAGTTCTACCCTTCTATTCCAATCAATTTTAATAGTATAACACAACTACAGTGTGTAGTTTGGGGCACAAGTATGTTACTAGATTTAAAGTTAAGTGCTACAAAAATAATTTTGATTGTGATTTAGAAAGAACATATTTAATTTATAAATATTTTAACCAAAACCTTATCTATATGTTTTTATCTTCAAAAGTTAAGACATAAAACTAGTGCATCTATTCTTTTAGGCTTATCATAAGGATTGTTTACTCTATTTTCTTTTTGAAAAGATGAGTGTGTCACCTAACAGGAACACGTTTTGGTACAGAACTATTTGTCCAATTCCATACAGAAGCCTAAATTACAGCCTTAAATACTTTCATATTTAAATAAGAGAATACACTTAACAATAAAAAACAAGGGGAGGTATCATACACTTTTGGCATGGGTAGTACACAAGAGTCTTTGGGTGTTAAAGTTTATATGGAAGACGTAGAAGTCAAGCGGGTCACAAAGAGATAATAAGGGCTTTATTTCTAACTATCCTGTTAGATTCTTTTACAATGTTTGGCTTAAAGCTGGCATTTTATCTTCATGAGTTCTTGAATAAACTGAGATACAGAACAAAAATGACATGCACCATCACTTGGCAAATATACTTATTGACTGAGAAATGCAAATATTAAAATAGGCTACAATATTAAGAGGTAGGAAACAAGTACCATTTTTTTAAACTTTTGGTCATCTTCCTTATTTTTGGCTTTACCCTTAAATTTCTATACTTCCTATTTCTTATTATCCCCTTAAAGCTTTAGTTCTACTATCACTCATTACCTACACGTAGAACTGGTAAATTCTTTTGCTAATTATCACTAAATATACCCAATATCAAGTTATAACCTGAGAATATTTCTCCCTTCTCTGGTGATTAACTTATTTCAAAAGGAAATAAACCATCTTAAGAAAACTTCATATAAAAAAAGACTATAGTACATTTTGGTGCACCTCAAATATGTCACTTATGTAAACATGAACTGATTTCAAAAAGCTAGACCTATTACCAGTATTAACTCAGAAACAGGCATTATTCTAAAAACCAAAAAAAAAAAAAAAAAACAAAAAAAAAACTCCACTCCCTCAAGAGGTATGTTGTGCTGATATGCCATAGATAGTATTGCAAAACCACTCCATTTTTGCAATAGGCCGGGTTCACAGTGAAAATGTTAGTACCGAGATCATGTTTAATATTATTTTAAGAATATCATTAGTGGAATATTTATATATCTATAGATAAGGCATGTAAACAATTAGTATTAAAGTGCTTAAGGGTAATAATCCTAACTGGCAGCGGCTAGCAAAAGCACTGCTAGAAATAAAATAAATATTAAATAAATTGTTTCACTACATACATATTTATTTTATAGTGTATTATCAATGAAATATTTTAATTTACATAAACTTCTTTTGCTAGAACTAATGGACTATATCATAATAAAAATCTTCCCCTTTTAACCACTAGCTCAATCTTGAAAACGGAAGCAATCACTTGCAATCTTCCACTCTGTGCTGCCAGGGGTGGTCTGAGCAGTCAGGAGAAAATTCTGATTGAAGAAGCGCTGCTTGTTTCCTTCAAATTTCACAACCCCACTGGTCACAACAAGAACTGTAGTGTTGCCTGGGGTAGCCTGCGCTTTTTGCACAAACAAAAAGGAAAGAAGTTCAGTTTACATTTCTAAATTAGCCAAGTTGCCACACTATATTGTTTATGTTCATTTATTTGCATAAATATTCTTTACCTTGAGCATGTATACACACAAAGCCAAACAATACTCCATTAAAAATATTAAATTTTTTTTGTATAGAAAGATTTGTGAGGAAAAGTTTACAACTTGTATCTAAACTATCTGCTCCTACAGGGATTAACATTTACTTACATTTCTAATAGATTACTCATAGTTTGCCTCTTAAGATAGACTTCAGGGCTGGAGAGAAGGCTCAGTGGTTAAGGCACTTGCCTCCAGAGCCTGAGGACCCAGGTTCAGTTCCCCAGTGCCCACATAGGCCAGATGCACAAAGTGACAAGTGCCTCTGGTGGTTGTGATGTACCAATTCTCTCTCTCTCTCTCTCTCTCTCTCTCTCTCTCTCTCTCTCTTTCTTTCTTCCTCCTCCTCTTCCTCCTCCTCCCTCTCTCAGGTTGCAAGTAAAGAAATAAAATATTTCTAAAAAAATTGTTTTCAAACTGTAAAAATGAAAAAATTCTAAAATACTTAAGATACTAAGGTCACCACCGAGAGGTAAGTATTATAAACTACATCAATCTACTCTGAATCAAATTTTCTCTTGCAAACTTATCCTTTCACATAGTAGTACATTTTTCTGAAATTTTAATATAGGTTGTAAGATAGTAAACAAATTAGTCAGCAATGTGGCAAACATTATCACTGGAGACACTTCTTTGTATTCAAAACAAATCACAAACCAATCTCCTGCAGTTTTTAATAACCCATAATCTCACAATCCCACAAAGTTATTATTAGTGGTTCTCTGAAGTGAGAAGCATCTAATGGAAGACAAAAACACTGTTTGGACAGATGATATTTTCATAGCATTAAATTTGGTCAAATAAGTAAATGTATCTACCATTAATTGTTACTTGCTGGGTTGGAGAGATGGTTCAGCAGTTAAATGTGTTTCCTGTGTAAGCATGAGGGTCTGAGGAGACCTGAAACAGCCCAAATTCAAATCTCCAGAACCCACATAAATAACTGGGCATTACCTTGCACACCTGCACACTAATCCCACAAACAGGAGCAGAGACCAGGGAATTACCTGGGCTGACAAAAAGCAGCAAGCTCCAGTATCAGTAAGAGACCCTGGCTCAAAGCACAAGCAGAAGAATGGAGCAAACACCTGATGTTCTGCTTTGGCCATCCCAGATTACTCTCTACCCCTACAGAAGTTAAGGCCATGTGGTGTTGTGAGGGCATACATACGAGCATATACTGCCCCCCCCCACACCACACCACAAACAAGCATTCAAACACCACATTATAAATTATATACACACAGGCAAAAAAAATGCTTGCTATCTTTGGGTGAAAATCTTAGCATTCGAAAAGGAAAATTGCCTTGAAATATCATGATCTTACCATGAACTGGTTGGCAATCCATCGTACTGACCAGAAAGTCACTAGAAGGCAACATCTCAAAGAAATGCCTTAAGGCGTGAAGCCCATAAACAGCATTTCCATTCCAAATTAAGGTGGCATTTTCCATATAGAGCCGGGAAAGCACCTAAAAAGATAGGGAACATTTTGCAAAGGATATTTTTTTCTAGGTAAATGCTTTCCAGAAGTGAATTAAATATACATGGTATGTAAATTTTTTATGGTCCTGTCACCACTTCCTTTGACTCCTTGCCATTGGAAACATGACATTTATCTTATGAATTGACCTTAATAGACATTATCCAACTCTTGATGAAATAAGAATGATCTGTCAAAAATTAAAAGAATCCACATTATGTGGAGCTTCTTTCTGAATGCCTAGTTGTTAATCTTAATCTGTTGGCACACACCTTTAACCCCAGCATGTTTGAGGCTGAATCAGGAGAACCACCATTAGCATGAGGTCATCCTGGTCTGAGGGGTAGGTTCCAAAACAGCTTGGGCTACAGTGAGACCCTGTGTCAAAATAAAATGTTATTATATCTATGGCAAACCAGGAAACATCCTTGTAACGGCAGACTCTTCTACACTAGCACCAAATTATTTCTTTTATCATACTAATGAGACTACAGAAGTTCCTCTATTTACGTATTCACTTGCTGGGCCTCACGTTAAATTCAGTTTTTTAAAAAAAATATTTTATTTATTCATTTTCAAGCTGAGACACAGAGAGAGAGAGAGAGAGAGAGAGAGAGAGAGAGAGAGAGACAGAGACAGAGACAGAGAGACAGAGAGAATGAACCAAGGCCACCACCTTGTGGGTCTGGCTTATGTGGGTCCTGGGGAATTGAACCCGG
>PVHP010036507.1:0-18968 GCA_004024765.1 Zapus hudsonius | reverse complement strand
ATTCCCCTCCCCCATTGTGGTCACTTTTGCGTACTTGGTCTCTTCTGGCTCCTGATGTTGTGTGGTAGTTAATTTTGATTTTATCGTTGATCATGTTAAGACAACTAGGATATTAATAAAGCACAGGATTGGTTATTGTGTGAGGTGCAGACACAGGTGAGCAAGAGAACAAGGCTGTTCCCTGTCCCAGGTCATGTGAAGTCCCACTGGTGTGGGTGTCTCTTGATGGAGTCACACATGGCCAGGAAAGAGGGTCTGAAGAATATAGTTCCTGCTCTAAGTCAAACACTCCATTCATCCCTGATTTAAGGAACAGTTCTGTAGTGAAAAGAAAACGTGAGCAAACACATTATAAAAAAGTTATATTAAAATATTATGTTAAATTATAAAAAACAAATTATAAAAAAGGAGAATAGTCAAGTAGTATTATTTTTAAAACCAGTATTTGCTGTATTTATTCATTGTTTTACTTGATTACCCAAAATATTTATTTCTAACATATATAGCTTTTGTCCTCATTTTTATTATTTAATTTTATTATTTAATTTTATATTATTGTCCTGTGTCCTCCTTCCCTAGTGGTAGGATACAGACTTGGGCCTTGATGTCCAGCTGGTCCTTATTTTAAATGAGATTAAAAATAGGATGCCAGAGTGGTGGCTCACTTATATAGTTCCAGTATTTGAGAGTCTGGGAAAAGAGGAGTTCTCATCTGAGACTAACTGGAAATACATAGTGAGTTCCAGATCAAGATCTGATATAATGTGAGACTCAGTCTCAGAAAATAAAAAGCAACATTGAGAGTCATGCATACTTTGACATCCATCTCTATGAATAAACTGGTCTGTAAATTCAAATGCATTCATATCTAGAAAAATATGATAGTATCCAAAAATTTGATTTAATATAAAAATCTTAAAAGTCATCTTATTGGCTTTAATGATTGAAAGTATAACATATAATTTTTTTTTGGTTTTTCGAGGCAGGGTTTCGCTCTAGTCCAGGCTGACCTGGAATTCACTATGTAGTCTCAGCGTGGCCTTGAACTCACAGCAATCCTACCTCTGCCTTCTGAGTGCTGGGATTAAAGGCATGCAGCACAATGCCCGGTTTATATAATTTTAAATGTTCAAGAGCATTAACCTGGACAGGATAACAATGGACTTGTATTTAAAATCAGTGATTTTTCCTTAGCTATGAAGATTCATTTCTAGAGTATGAGCTGTCCAATTATAAAAGGACAATTAAACAGGTATTTTTAATCCAAGCAATTTGAGAATTTGCAAATATCATAAGGAGTTTTTCTCCTACAACAGGGATACTTAAGTATGGGAACTCAGTGATAATCTAAAGGTGAAATTGTAGAAAGGAGCAGTTCAGTGTTAGATAGCTTTCACACATCATGACACGACAAATCCCCAATCCTCACTATGTTAAAAGATGTTTCCATGAAGGTCATACTGGCTCATTTAGAAAATTATTTCTTCTACCAAGTCAAGGATCCAGCTTTTCTTAAATGAGTGTCCATATAAAAATGTGGAAAGTTCTCAGGCTGACTAAAGGCATTTCTGGGCTATGTCTTCTGCTGTATTGCCAATGACACACATCAACATTAACTTGATTTATCACTTTATATGGGAAATAGAAACAGACTGGTACAGGGTAGCTATGCACTCATTACATTAAGTAATTTATCAAAGGTACGGAGGATATTTTGCTTAGTTACACGTCTTATAAATGCATCTAAATTACTCAAAGTTTCTCATGTTCCTCATTTGAGAGGGAATGATCATTCTTGGATGATCGCTGAATTAGATATATTTAGATATATGTGTATGTTGCATATAAAAATATATGCAAGATACATGTAACCCCTACATGAAATCTCAGAGATCTGTTTGCACTTGAGTAGATATCTGATAAGATAACTATAGAGATGAGTCATGAGCTACACAAAAACTACAATATTATCAATCACAGTAACATACAGGGAAATTAACTGAAGGGCAGCCTCCCTAATATGTCAGGTTCAAATTTGGCTAAAAGGGGTTTCTATTTTATGTCACCTTTTCCCCCATTTGGCGATCAAGCTGACCACAGGACACAACCATTCCACTATGAGAGATCAAAGACCAGAACAAGTAGTCAGCAATACCAACAGAGAAAATCTTTCTGGAAAAAGGAAAAAATGCTAATATCAAACTACCCTATGAAAAAACTGCCAGCAGAACTGAAGGACTGAGTGAATTTCATGCACTAGGTAGCAGGAGGCTTAATGAACTGTAGGGCCTGTGGGGGTTGTGAATTTTCCTTTGGGATTTCAGTGCACTCATCCTGAGCTTTCACCACACTGTTGGTCCTCATATCATCTCAGGTAGAATTTCAAAATTACCTTTTATATAGAACATCTGTGGAATACATAGTCCCCTGTGTAGGAGGGTGGGAGGAGAATGGTAAGGCCACCTGGGAACTGACACAGGAGGAATTAACAGAGAAGTGAAGTTGGTGGAATTCTAGTCTTCATCCCAGACAAAGATAGAGGAAAGGGTATGTGAAAATATGATGAAAATGCTTGTTCGGTAAGCTCATTGTGGCTTGAAAATAGAATCGATTTATTTGAAACTTTGTCAAAAGTAGAATAAAAACTATTCCTTTTTATTATGGATCTATTCCTTCTTTTGCTTCTTTCCGGTCTTACCAAACTTTTGACAAGAAAACAAACAACATTTTACAACCAAGAATATAGCGGCGGCCACACAGGCCAGCAGGAAGCCGAGCACATCCAGAGAGTGGTACTGGAACCAGGAGAGGTCGTGGGCTGCCACCCGGAGGTGCTTGGCTCCTTTGTGGCACATGACAAACTCGATCCAGAAGACAGCGCGGTCCAGGGACTTCATGGGCTGGTCGTGGTGGATCCTTGATAATCTCGCAGCATTCTCTTTATAACTAGTAAACAAATGCATAAACAGAAATTTCTTATTTACTGAAGGTAGCTATGCCATGTAATAGATTGTTATAAAAATCAAGGGCCATAATTGTATTGAATAAAAGCTTAATATTTGCTTAAACTTTGATAGTTACACTGGATGTTCAGAGTTGTTAAAGGGAAAAGAGTAAAGTAAATAGATGTTAAATGTAAATATGAACCATAATATAATTTTCAACCATATAGACTATTTAACCATTCAGTATGGTTTCTTCAATTTCAGGAAGTAACTTCAATAGTCAGTAAAAAATAGATACAATATAATTATTCTCAGCTTATGATTTGAAAATAACCCAGTTACAAGGTATGAGGCACTGGGAACTTCCCAGCATGAGGGGCAGTCTCATCAGTGGCAGATCAGTGGCAGACAGGGCTTTAAACCACAGCACTCACGAAGGTTCATTGATGACTGTCCTCAGGGCTCCCAGCAAGTCTGCACTCTTCATGGTGTTCATGTTCACCTCCACGGCTGCTCCCTTGGCCTTCATGTGAGCAATGTTATCAGGCTGATCAGCGAACATGGGGACCCCCACCATAGGGACCCCGTGGTAAATGGCTTCGTAGATTCCATTGGTTCCACCGTGGGTGATGAAAGCTCTTGTTTTTGGGTGTCCTAGTTTGGGAAAGTGGTAGTTTAAGATGCAGAAGAGGGCAAGAAATCTGTAGTATAGGACATTATAAAGGCATTAATTTCTATACATGTTTAAAACAAGAGATAGAGCCTCCCCTGGACCTCCCCTTCCAAAGGATGGCGTTTGTCTGGAAGTTATTACTGAGCTGGGAACATAGGATGGACACTTGAAAAGTGGTGAGGTGAAGACGGTTTAAGTCAGCCATGGTGGATGCCTATGTACCAATGGATAATTCTTTAATCCTATCTGCCCTAAAACTGGAAGTGAGATGTGGAAATCTACTGACTAAGTATGATCAATTCACCTGATGTTAAGCAGTTACTTCAATCCTCTGTGGCCCAACTGCACAGCCTTTGTTGCCCCAGGGTCTTACCAAGAAGGTCATTCTGGGGGAGCCAATCAAAGAGCTGAGTATTGAATCCCAGTGTGACTGGTTTCTGTCCTTTGTACCTCCAGAGAACCTGTGGAAGACAGTGCCGTAATTATGCTAGTAAATGCACAAAGTGGGGGTGTGTTGAAGGATGGGGAATTATTTGGAATGAATTCAGGAGGGAGTTGAGATGAGGTTTCCATGTGGAAGTTTGCAAATATTGATGTGCACAATAGGACTCCTCACCTGTACCTGTTCGTAATAGCTTTTATTCTTCATCTATTATGCATACCATTAGTACTCTGTTATTATTGAAAATCAACTAGAAGTGTAAATTTAAGTAAAGCAATGTAACATTAAAAGTGCTAGTATAATAAAGAGGGAACATGAGTTCTAAAGCCTTTAAAATATAAGTACTCTCTGCATTCATTTATTTTATATCATCCAATAATATAAACTGTCATGTTTTAAATAAAATGTTTTACAAAGCTATCACTAGCTTTCATTATTTAAAACAATATTAATCAATTCATGAATTTGATGACACTTCATCTCCTTCCCTCCCCCTCTTCTTCCCTATATATCTCCCTCTTCCTTATTTACCTCTTGCTTCTGTCTTCTCCTCCATATTCTCCTTCTCTTCCTCCTGTTACATCTTTCTTCCTCTGTTCCTCCTTCTCTTGTGCTGGAGTATTAAACTTTTCTTATATTCCATTTTTGAACAAAGAACTGTGTTAGAATTTTAACAATTTTTACCTTTCATGTTTTCCTGGGGGAAATGAGACTGGATGCTTCTTGTACAATTCATAACCCCTACCTCATAGACTGGCCAAGCAATCCCACTTAGGAGAGCCCTCCGTGGGATGGAGAGGAAGACTCGCTCATGCAATGTAACTAATTATTAACAGTAGATAAGTTTTTAAAAAAATAAAAAAAGAGACAAAAATGCAGTTGCTGACTCAGTAGATATGGAGGGAACTGAAATCACACATTTCTAAGAAGTTTCTAGATAAATGATAGTCAAGCTGCTGGTCATCAGATGGATCTAGCCTGCCAACATATCCAATCCCTCTAAATTCTTTGAGGGCAGCCACCACACCAGATTCGCCTATGACTGTATCTCTAGTGAGCCACGGGATGCCGGTAATATCACAACACTTAATAAATGCTCATTGAATAAATGAAAAATGTCTAATGCAATAGGAAAGGACTATCTGTAAGGCAAAACTATAGAAATAAACACCCAAGATACAAGGTGCTGTTGAAGTTACCTTGTCATGACTTGGATAAAGCACCTGACCATAATCAGCTGAAAGGAAGGATATGTTTATATTGGCTTACTGTCATGAGGGGAAGCATGATGGCAGGAGAAAGCTTGGCACGAATAGAAGCTGCTTAGGATTTATGCCACAGCAAGTGGAAAACAGAAGCAGGAGAGTGAGTCAGGCTCTGGCAAGGGGGGGGGGCTCACTGTGACACTCCATCAGTTAGCTCCAACAACACACCTCCTCCAGCCTTAAAACATGAGTTTATGGGGGACATCTGATTCAAACCAACACAGATGCCTAAGTATCAAGCCCTACTTTACACAATTTTATGTCCTTGAGCAATGTATAAATACAAAGAATCTTAGCATATTTCTTGAATTGCAGTCTATGGAGAATGATGAACATTAACTTTAATTGAATGCCATAAATTAGAAAATGTGCATTATTTGAAATAATACATAAATGTCCATTTTGAGTTGTAGAATATTTAATTTAGAAATGATAAATACCTAGACTTCTTCTACAGCAACTCATCTTTCAAAAGTCTTAATGAAACTCAAATTTAGAGTGCTCTTTTAATCGTGATGTATCTCTTATCTGTGTGGACACTCTTCCCTTTTCCTGGACACTGCTGATAGAGCCATAAGTCAGAACTCATGGTCACCGTGAGTGCTGGAAAATGATGTCAAGTAGTCTAATGTGGCTGTCTCTATTCTACTAGAGTTAAGTTTCCATGGTAATTCAATAGGCAAATGACCAACTATGTCTAAACACGCCATTCATACTTCTATCAATATCTGTTTAGCTCTTGTCTCAGTTATTAGTGGATAACGGATTTAGACATCCATCTGCAAAGAGCAGTATCTGCTGCACCTTTCCAGTGAGTCAGAGGCTGCTCTGCTCTCTCAAATCAGAGGTTGTACTGACCTTCTGAGGAATCTGGGCGAGGGCTGAGGCGATGAGATTGGCCTTTTCCTCTGTGAGGTTTGTGACCATTGACCCCAGAGAAAACACCACAATGCCATGTTCCCCTGAGCTCTGGACAAATTCTTCTATTTCCTGCAGACATAAATGAGGTTAGTGTGAAAAGAACACAGGCATGATCTTTGGGATGAGGATGTGTTTACTTCTAGTTACAGGTGAGAAAATGGAAAAGATTTGTCAGAGATATTCTGAGACTGGATCTGTCTCAGGACACATTGAGACAGCTAGTCTCTGCAAAAGCAAACATCTGTGAACCTCACAGAAAATATACAGAACAAACATGGCATCTAGTCAGCAGAGCAGCCACCAGGCAGGAGGGAAGCTGCTCTGAGCTTTCATGGAATCATTACTCTCCTTGTTTGATTTCCACTTCTAACACAGTGTTGTTGGGAAATTTGTGAAAACACTCAATGGAGGGTAATCCTAAGTGAGTACGAGGTAGGCTTTTACCATGATAAACCACTTGCATACAAAACTCAAGAAAGGACTCCTCCTTCCTATTAATATACATTCAAGATTATTATTCTCAAGGATCTCCTTCTATTTTTCATGTGCTTAGAAAGCAATGAGCTTTTTTGAAATGGAAAGTCGGTATGTTGTTCTGCTTGTCCTCAAACTCAAGATTCTTCCGCTCCCTGGGTCAAGTGTTAGGCTTCCAGTTCTAAGCCACTGGGCCCACACATATGATTGTGAACTTTAAGAACACATAACTACCATATTAATGTAGACTTGCTGTCATTGTTGGGAAAATAGTTCAGTGCATACAGCATTTGCTATGCAAGCATGAGGACCAGAGTTTGATCATTAACACACATGTGAAAAGCCATGTGGGGCTGTGTATTCCTGTAAGCACATAAGCATTGTGAGCCCACATAGACAGGAGAGGAGGATCACCCAGGCTCACTGGCCATAGCCTGACTTTGAAAAATTGGAGAGCTCCAGGTTCAGCGAAGACTTTGTCTCAAAGAACTGGCAAAGGAAGAGACGAGACATGTCCTCTGGGCTACACAGGAATGCCCGCCCATAGCATGTGAGCATCTGTGTGTTCATATACACACAACACTCATACTACACACACCTACCCACACAGGAACATTAAAAAATGAAAAATAAATATATAAATAAAAACTGTGTTTTATATTTGCTTTACATGGCTTAGACTGAAATCAAGAATTCTCCTGGGAACATATCACTAAAATGGCAACCTTGTAAAAATGTATGTTCCTGGGCCTACAAGCCAAGTAAATTATCATTTGTATCCTTACTTCCCCAATGATAAGAAAAGAGTGTTCTTATGTTGACTTATTATCTGCTCAAGTATTTCTCAATACTTTTCTTTTCCACATTCATGGCAGCCCAAATTTATTCTTCAAGTATCTGGCAACATGTGTCTGGGGAGATGGTTCATTCATGCACAAGCATGAAGACTGGAGTAGGATCCCAGCACGCATGCAAATGCCAAGTGAGACATGAAAGTTAAAACACATACATAATAAAGATCCTGTTATTGGACATCCAGTTTCTTTCTCACCTCAAAATCCTGATATTATATTATTATATTTATGAAAAAAATCAATATAATATTTTAGTTTATCCAATTTAGTCTATGTACATCAAATGCTCTCTTGTAAAATTGTCCGTTTTCTAGCAATTTGATTCCTTAAAGTAAAAACAAACAAAAAACAAAACAAAACAAAACAAAAAAACTCATCAGCACCCCAAAGGCCTTTTCCAATGACTGTTCATATGACAGTAGAGGTCAGTGCTGTCCTGTAATCCCTCCTTCACAATGTGATTCCAGATTCTCCCTACCCTCAGCAGGAGTTTCCCTTGCTCATGAAGGCCTCTTTCTCTATCCAGCAGAGGGCAGTGTCCCTGTGCATGGCTCCATCTGGTCACCAGGAAACCTGCTCCTTCTCCTTAATGAGTTCCAGAGCTCTGCCTTTGCCCCTCCACCCCTGTGTCCACACGACGGACTCACAGACACTGGTAAAACACCTCCAGAACATTTTATTCTTCAGCCTCAATTCTCAAATAAATCTCAAGAGATCCAGTATGAACTATAAAATACTAACTTATGATGAGACAAGACACGGGATGATGGCTAACACCTAGGGAGATGAACCAACCCTAACTTTTTATATAGACCCAAATAAAATCTTTGAAAAAGTGATGAGATGCACAAGAGAACTACCTACACAGCAAGTCAGATAACCTATGAAAGGGTAATGGAGACAGACACTGAGGATACCCAACACAATCCAAAGCAGAAATCCAGAGACTCTTAAGACCTCAGCAATAAAGCAGACCTAAAACTCACCCACCACAACTCAGGGATCTGAGCAGAAGAGAGGGTAGAATGGTTGTAAGAGCAATGGTGGGGGAGAGTATCCAGATACATTGCCCCATCATTAACAACACACAAAGAAAAATCTGGCTACTACTTCTTGTACATTGTAATAACCCCCTACCCCATGATCTGGTCCAGCAATCCCACTGAGGAGGACCCCCCAGCTGGTTGTGGACAGGGAGGAGGGAAATGAGATACCACCACAAGACTTGCTCATACAATATATCAAATTATTAACAGTAAATAACACTTGGGAGGCTGAGGTAGGAGGATCCCTGTGAGCTCAAGGCCAGTCCGAAAGTACATAGTGAATTCCAGGTCAGCCTGGGATAGAGTGAGACCCTACTTCAAAACACAAAAACAAAAACAAAACAAAATAACCAATAAATAATTTAAAAAATAGCATGTTACTGCCAGAAAAGTAGACATATAGAACAACAGAATAGAAGATCCACAAATAAACACACAGTTATGGTCAAAAAAAGAGAGTGAGAAAATGAGGATTTGAGAGGTAATAAATTGACAGCAAAGCTTAAAAGGGATACAAATTGGAAAGGAATAAGTAAAACTATCCTTTTTTTTTTTTTTGGTTTTCCGAAGTAGGGTCTCACTCTAGCCCAGGCTGACCTGGAATTCACTAATTCACTGTGTAGTCTCAGGGTGGCCTTGAACTCATAGTGATCCTCCTAGCTCTGCCTTAAAAACTTCTGTACAGACAAACTTACCATACTCAGAGCCAATAGACCACCATCAAAATGAGAGATGATTTTTCCAGCTATAACAAAGACAGGTGTAATTTCTAGAATGTACAAAGAACTCAAATAATAAATAATAAATAAATTAATAATAAATAATCAAACAGCCCCCTCACAAAATGGGGCATTGATCTCAACAGAGAATTCACAGAGGAGGCAACACAAATAGCCTATTCTCAATTAAGAGAGTGCTCTTCATCCTTCATCAGGGAAATTGAAATCAAAATAACAATGAGATTTTACCTTACTCCAGTCACAATAGCAATCATGACTCCTAGGCTATCCATAACTCCTGTCCCATGGACGGAGTCAGTTTGCCTATGGAAGAAGATATCCAGCTAACTGGGGACAGTGAGGAGGAAAATTAGAGAATTGGTGATACCAACATTTTATTTGTTCATCTAATTATGGATAATAAAGATATAATTAAAAAAAAGAAATCCAACAACAATGGATGTTGTTGTGGGGAAAAAGGAATCCTCATTCACTACTGGTGGGATTGCAATCTCATTCAACCACTATGGAAAGCTGTGTGGAGACTTCTGAACAGAATGGACATAGAACTACCAATGGACCCGGCTATCCCTCTACTAGGCATCTACCCTCGAAATGTCGCATCTCAACACAGAGACATTTGCACAACCATGTTTATCACAGCTCAATTCAAAATAGCTAAGAATTGGAACCAACCCAAATGCCCATTACTGCATAAATGGTTATCAAAGTTGTGGTACATTTAGACGATGGAATTCTACTCAGTGGAAAGGAAAAATGACATAATGAAATTTAGATAAAAGTGGACTGACTTGGAGCAGATCTTAATTAGAAAACTCACAAAAGAACAGAGTCAAATGCTGCAGAGGTGGAAGGAATGGGGGGAGGAAGTGGGGGACTTACACAATAAGCTAAACCAATAATGAATTGAAATCATAAAATCCTTGCTTTGAAGCAGTAAGCTCTTGAGCAGGAAGTAGGCATCATCTGGTAAGAGGGGCCATGAATAGAAGGGGAGTCAACCTAACCCTATGAAAAATTGATCGGACCTGCAACTCCCTGTCCCTGTCACTGCTCCTTGCCTCACTGAGCTGTTGATCAAAGAGATCCACAAGGTCCCAAAACAAGACAGGATTCTGTCAATGCTCTTGAATACCCACCCCAGGCCAAAAGTAAGATCCTATTGCTGAAGAAACCACATAAAGTCATTTATCAGCACGGAGAGACTCTGTGATGTCCAAAATGGTAACCAGCCCCCAGATAGTAGCTACTGCAGTGCTAGAAGGCACTACATAAACTGCCAGGGGAAATTGGTCAAAAATACTTGAAGAAGACAGAGACCACTGATATAAAATGCAGAAGGTTGGCATGAGTAGGCTGAACACATCTACTTCTGGGAGAGATGAGCAAGCCAAGAAGTGAACACTTGTGCAATGGAAGAACCAAAACCTGGGGGGTAATCAACAGCTTTTAATTTGGCCAAGTAATCCACTAAGTGATAAGGAACCCTTAACTGGAATTGGGACTTGGGGCAAAACCCTTTGGGAACCCAAATCTTGGGCCCCAAAGAGAAATTCACTTTACCAGAGAACTAAAGAGAGGCAACTTTCAATACAATCATGCCAATTTAGAAATGTTACCCTCTACTGATCTCTCTCTCCGATGGAGATTCTGTTTGTATTTTTCAGAAGGCAGTGAGAGAGCTGTGGTCTTTCCAACCCTACCAACGAGCCACAGGCAGATGGCTGACATCGTGACAAGAGATGAACCACCCCAGGCCTATGGTGTAGGCCCCAAATGATACCCCTCAGAGTGTGAAAGGATAAGCAAGAGACCTATAACCATAGCCAATCAGTCAACCCAGGATAAGCCAGTGAGACAGACACCAATGACTTTCAACACAACCTAAATCAGAAGTACAGAGGCCCATAAGACCTTAACAATAAAGCAGCCTTAATATTCACCCACCATGACTCAGGGAACCAAGCAGAAGAGGGGGCAGAAAGAATGTAAGAGCCATGATAGGGGAGAATATCCAAAGACATTGCCCCCTTCAGCAACATCAAACAAAGGGTGGGTGGAACCTGACTGACTCCTAGGCTATCCACAACCCCCTACCCCATAGACTGATCCAGTATGCCAACAGAGGATGATACCCAGATGATTGGGGACAGGGAAGAGGGAAATGGCGATACCAACACATTATTTGCTCATAGAGTATATCTATTTTTTGGATAATGAACATTTTTTTAAAAGGTGGACTAGTAGCCACACCAGGACCCACTGAAAAAAAGGTATGGCATACTAGCTAGGATCCAGGCCACAGACCCATGCTGCAGACCTGTCAGAAGGCCAAGCTCCTTCTCAGCTCCCTCCACAGCCTAGCTGGAGCTTCCCAACTGCTATCTGCTCCTGCCTAGGTCCTGAGGGTCATCCCATCCCCACCCAAAAGCTCCCACCACAGACCAGTCTGTGCAACTCACCCCCTTCCTGCTCCCTGCTGGTCAGGACACCCCACACCACTGATATACCCTTGGCAATTAGATGTGCCAAGGCCACATCTAAGTACCCAGACCCCACAAGAGTCACAAGCTCTTGCTACCAATGGTCTGACCCCCCACTGAACTGAGGGTATGCTCACCCCTTAGTGGTACAGGGCACACTGCCTGACCCAGCCTCTGAACTTAGTGCCCACCCCCCAGGTGGTACCAAGAACACACCCTTACCAAGCCCCAGAATCAAGTTTGGGCCCCACCAAAGTGGAACTGAGCACCCAGCCTCTACCCACAGAACCAAGTGGGTGGCCTGCCCATGCTATGAAACCCAGTATGCAACCCACCCATACCATTGAGGAGAGCACACCTCAAGGGCATCCCCCAACCCTTCAAAGGGTAACCAATATGAGCAGATCACAGTGCAAAAGAAATAGACCAGATGAGTGCAGCATGCCAAACTCACCAAGCCCCAATCTGGCAGCTACCAGTGAAACTATGAAAGAGATGCAATCCCATGATGAGATGACATCATGCCCAGGACACACACATAGAGTCTATGAAGTACTTAATGGTGGAAATGGAAGCAAAATAGAAAATCCCCTAGAAAAAAGTACAGAATCAGCTCACCAGCTTTGTTACTAGGCTTAGCACAGTTGAGGGGAAACAGACAGACTTTGGCAAACCAGTGAGAGAACTAAAGGCAAACCAGCTAGTAGAAGATCTAAAGAGTCATCTGGCCAAAATAAGCAAAGACATAAGCAAATGCAAGAATGATTACCAGGAAGCATTAAGTAAGTCAAACTTTGAAGTGAAAATATAACTCAGCATAAAGATAGACAATGCAAAAAGCTTTATCAGAAACCAAAAATCAAATGGAACTATTAAAAACCTCTCTAAAATCCCTCACCACCAAAGTCAATAATTTTGAAGACAGAACCTCAGTTGTGGAAGACAAAACAGAAGATGTTGATAGGGAAAACCGAAACTTGGATAAGTTCAAAAAGCATGCAAACAAAAAGTGAGGGAATTTTGGGGTGCCCTTAAGATAACAAACCTCTGGATAATAATAATAATGGAGGTACCATAGGGGGAAGAAATCCAGGCCAAAGGCATAGAAAAAGAATTCAACAAAATTATTGAAGAAAAATTTCCCATACTAATGAAAAAGAGTCCCATTCAGATACAGGAAGCACAGAGAACACCAAACATGCAAGACCAAAGAAGAAACTCCCCAAGATGTATTATAGTAAAAACCCTAAACAGTGAAAGAAAAGAATGGGTTCTAAAAGCAGCAAGAACAAAACAAAAAATTACATATAAAAGAATACCCATCAGAGTTGCATCAGACTTCTCCATGGAAACCATGAAAACCAGAAGGGCTTGGAATTTAGAACTTCAAAGCCTAAATCACTATGGCTTTCAATGCAAACTAATGTACCCTGCAAAAGTTTTCCTCCTAATAGATGGAGAAAGAAAAATATTCCAAGATAAAAGCCAGCCATATAACTATATGGACATAAAATCAAGCCTGCAGAAAATTCTTGATGAAATATTCCACACAGAAGAGTCAAGCAACCAACCCCAAGCCCTTTAGAGGTTTGCATGGTAATCAACCATAGGGGTGACAAAACAACACGAGATGTATCAAATCTCCAAAACCCTTCACCATGGCAGGGATTGAGTCAAGCCTCACAGTAATAACTTTGAATATTAACAGTCTTAACTCCCCCCCCCCAAAAAAAAACCCCACAGGCTAGCAGGGTGGATCAGAAAAATAGACCCTTCAATTTGTTGCCTCCAAGAAACTCACCTCACCTCTAAAGATAAAAACCTCCTCAGGGTGAAAAGATGGAAAATGATATTCCAAGCAGATGAAAATAAAAATAAGCAGGACTTACTACATGAATATCTCACAAAATAGATTTTAAAAAATTAATTTAAAAGTACAATAAAGGTTACTTCTTATTCATCAAGGAAATGATCCAACAAGAGGATATCACTATTATAAGCATGTATGCACCAAATTCAGTTGTACCACATTTCATAAATCAAAAATTAATAGGAAACAAAACAAAAATAGACTCCAATTCAATAACAGTCAGAGACGTTAATACACTACTATCAACAGATCATCCAAACAAAAGTTCAACAGGGAAATAATAGAACTTGACAACAACATAGATCAATTAGACCTAACATATGTATACAAAACATTCCATCCCAACTCTACAGAATATACATTCTTCTCAGCAACTCATGGATCCTTCTCCAAAATAGACCACATAATAGGACATAAATCATGCCTCAATAAATTCAAGAAAATTGACTTAGCACCCAGAAAACATATCAACTATTTGAGACTGAACAATATGCTATTCAACAATGAATGGGTATTTCAAGAAATTAAAGCAGAAATTGAAAATTTTTCTTGAGCTAAATGATAATGAAAATACATTGTATCAGAACCTATGGGACACAATGAAGGCAGTCCTAAGGGGAAATTTTATAGCACTGAATGCCTTCATAAAAAAGACCGAAAGATCTCAATTTAATAACCTAACCAAACAGCTAAAGGCATTGGAAAAATTAGAAAAATCCAACCCTAGAAACCCAAGATGAAAAGAAATAATTAAGATCAGAGCAGAGATAAATGAATTAGAAACTAAGAAAATAGTTTCAAAAATTTGATGATACAAAGAGCTGGTTCTTTGAAAAAGTAAACAAGATTGACAAACCCTTGGCTAATCCAACCAAATGGAAAAAAGAGAAGGCCCAAATCAACAAAATCAGAAATGAAAATGGAGAGATCACAACAGACACAAATGAAATTGGAAGAACCATCAGGACATCCTTCCAAAACCTCTATTCCACAAAACCGGAGGACCTGGAAGAAATGGATGAATTCCTGGACACCTACCACCTACCAAAACAGAAAAGCAGAGCAGATAAATAACCTAAATAAACCCATCACATCTATTAAATTTGAAAATGTAATAAAAAAAACCTCCCCAGAAAGAAAAGTCCAGGTTCTGATAGATTATCAGCTGAATTCTACCAAACTTCCATCACAGAACTAAAACCATTCTTTCTGAAGCTTTTTAATGCAATTGAAGAACAGGGAATACTTCCAATTCCTCTATAAAGCTTGCATCACTATAATACCAAACATGACAAAGATAAAACAAGAAAGGAAAACTATAGACCTATATATCTAATGAACTTAGATGCAAAAATACTGAATAAAATCCTTGGAAACTAAATCCAACAACACATCAAAAGTATTATCCATCTTGACCAGGTAGGCTTCATCCAAGGAATGCAGGGTTGGTTCAATGTACAGAAGATGATCAACATAATCCACCACATTAATAAACTAAATCACAAAAACCACATGGTTATTTCAATTGGTGCAGAGAAAGCCTTTGACAAAATTCAACATTACTTCATGATCAAAACACTTGAGAGACTTGGAATAGAGGGTTTATACCTCAACATAATAAAAGTCATATACAAAACCCCTAAAGCCCAAATCAAACTCAATGGGGAAAGGCTAAAGGAGCTACCACTAAATTCAGGAACAAGAGAGGGGGTGCCCATTTTCACCACTTCTCTTCAACATCATGCTTGAAGTCCTAGTCCAAGCAATAAGAGAGGAGAAAGACATAAAAGGGATACAAACTGGAAAGGAAGAAGTGAAACTATCCTTTTTGAAGATGACATGATCTTATATTTATAGCAGACCGAATATCAGTACCACAAAACTACTAAAGGTGAATAACTCCCTCAGTAAAGTGGCAGGATACAAAATTAACACAGAAAAATCAATAGCCTTCTTGTATGCAAATGACTTGCATACAGAAAAAGCCATCAGCAAAACAGTCCCATTTTCAATATCCCCCCAAAATAAATACCTTGGGATAATACTAACCAAGGATATGAATGACTTTTATAATGAAGGCATAAAAACACTTAAGAAATTAATTGAGGATGACATGAAAAGATGGAAAGATCTTCCATGTTCCCGGATAGATAGAAATAATATTGAAAAGTGGCATTTCTTCCAAAAGCAATATGTAGATTCAATGCCATGCCAATAAAAATACCAGCATCATTCTTTGCAGACACGGAAAAAGCAATCTCCAAATTTATTTGGAATGGCAAAAGACCTTGGATATCTAAAGCTATCCTGAGTAAAAGAAGCTCATCAGGCATTATCACCATATCCAAACTAAAGATATATTACAAAGCCATAGTAACAAAAACATCATGGTACTGGCATAAAAACAGACAGGTAGACCAATGGAACAAAATTGGAGACCCTACCCTAAACTCAAGCAACTACAGTTAATTAATATTTGACAAAGATGCCAACAATATTAACTCAAGAAAAGATAGCATCTTCAACAAATTGTGCTGGACAAATTGGATAAATACTTGTAAAAAATGAAAATAGACCCTCTCCTCTCACCATGCACAAAAATCAACTCCAAATGTATTAAAAACTTCAACATAAGATCTGAAACTCTGAAAACCCTGGAAGAAAAAAATATGTGGAATTCTCTATGAGATAGGAATAGGGAAAAAATTCCTGAACAAACCTCCAGTACCCCAGGAAATACATCAATCATTTAACCAATGGGATATCATCAAGCTAAAAAGCTTCTGTACAGACAAACATACCATATTTAAAGCCAACAGACCACCATCAAACTGGGAGTTAATATTGGCTGGCTACAACACAGATAGAGGTCTAATAACTCAAACTTACAAAGAATTCAAAAAATGAAATAAAATATAAAACAGACCTCTCATAAAATGGCACACTGGACTCAACAGGGAATTCTCAGAGGAGAAAATACAAATGGACAACTCTCATTTAAGAAAATGTTCAATATCTTTAATCATCACGGAAATGCAAATCAAAATAACGATAAGAATCTACTTCACTCTAGTCAGAATGGCAGTGGGGAAAAGGAACCCTAATCCACTTCTGGTGGGAATGCAAACTGGTACAACCACTATGGAAAGCAGTGTGGAGGCTTCTGAACTGGATGGATACATAGCTACTAGTGAACCCAGCTATCCCTCTACTGGGCATCTATCCTCAGGACTCCTCATTTCAAAACAGAGACATCTTCATGACCGTGTTTATAGCAGCTCAATTCATAATAGCTAGGAAATGAAACCAACCTAAATTCCCATCACTGGAAGAATGTTCCACGGTGTCGTGGAATTCTCAGCAGTGAGGAAAAATGATATAACAAAGTTCAAAGAAAAGCTGATGCATTTGGAACAGATCATACTTAGAAAACTCACACAAGAATAGATTGACAAATGCTGCATATTTTCCCTCATCTGTGGCATCTAATCAGGTTAAGCTTAAACAATCAGCAAACACAAAATGTTATTCAGGAGACAGACAAAGGGGACAGAAGGAAATGGGGGCTGAGAGGAAAGTGACAGAAGGGGGGAGATATACATTAATCTAAACTCATAATAAATTTAGTCCATAGAATCCTTTCTTCTGTACAAGTTCCTAAATTAGCTGGGGGCATTTTATGGTAAGAGCCATACAATGTAAGGGCCCCAAAAGGGGGGAGGGGTAGAAGACTACCTCTAGTTCAAATGACTCTGACCTTTGGCTCCCTTTCCCAGTAAGTAGTTACTGCCCACAGTGAGCTATTATTTGGAGTGAACTACATGGTCCCCAAAATAAGACAAGCTTTTGTCACAGTTGTTAATTACCCACCTCAGGCAAAAGATAAGTCCCATTGCTGAAGATTTCACAGACTGCTGTCACACAACACTGAGAGTACCTTCTGAATCCAGAAACAGAAGGCTAGCTTGTGTAATGCTGGAAGGCAGTGCACAAGCTTCCAGGAGAACTAGACCAATAATAGTCCAAGAAAGCAGCAGACATTCTCAAGCTACATCAACCGAAGGACTGAGAATGCAGGACACACTGCTATATGGCACAGACATGCAAGACAAGAAGTGCCCATCTGAGCAATAGTGGCGCTCAACCTAGGTGGGAAATCAACAGCTGGCTAATTGACTATGAGATCTGTTCAGTGGTAGGGAACCTTTAACTGGTATGGGGACCCAAGACAACCTTGAATGGGGACTGAGAACCCAACCTCCAAGGGGAAGTCCCCACTAACCATAGGTCTTCATAAAGGCTACACACTTTAAAAATCTCACCAAACTAGCAATATTTGTCTCAACCAATAATGATCTCACTCTCTGTTGGAGATTCTGTTTGTATTTTTTCAGAAATCCATGAGAACCATGGACAACCAAATTTGACCAATAGGACCTGAGTTCAAGGGGGACACCCAAGCAGGAGAGGAACCACCTCGAACTTACCATTTAAAGCCCTAACACAACCTCTAAGGAAGTGGTGTGATGAGCAAAAAAGCTATTCCCACAGAAAGGTAGTTATCTTATGGAAGGATTACAGAGATAGACATCAAGGGTGCCCAATATAGTCCAAAACACAAATCCAGAGTCTCTTAAGAATGCAACAATTATGCAAACTTAAAACTCACCCACCATAACTCAGGGAAATTTGTGGAAGAGGGGGCAAAAAGATTGTAAGACCCATGGCTGGTGTGGGGGGGAGAGAATATCTAGTGCATAAAGGGGTGTGACATTCTGGCTTAAAGGGATTCTCTCTAATAACACATGATACTGAGCATCTTACTATGTAAATATATGCATTTATATACTAATAAAAATATTTAAATAAAAAAAATTAAGGGCATACACCACCACACCTGGCTCAGTAAATACTTATTAAATTAAAAACTCTGAATCTTCATACAGAGGGAAAGGACAGAAATGTTGATTATCTCATATCACAACAAGGGTATTCATTCATCTATTAACTCTTCAATCTGATTCTCTAAAATGGACTTTCTCAGTGGTGAGATAAACAACTGACCTATCACCATAGCAAGTCAGATAACCCATGAAAAGACAATGGAGACAGACACCAGCAATACCCAAGACAACCCAAAACAGAAGTCCAGAGACTCTTAAGATCTCATTAATAGTGCAGACATAAAACTCACCCACCATGACTCATGGAACTGAGTGGAAGAGGGAAGAGAAGGATTGCAAGAGCCATGGTGG
>PVHP010036506.1:0-17903 GCA_004024765.1 Zapus hudsonius | reverse complement strand
CTCTCTCTCTCTCTCTCTCTCTCTCTCTCTCTCTCTCTCTCTCTCTCTCTCTCTCTCTCTCTCTGTCTCGGTTTTTCGAGGTAGAGTCTCACCCTAGCTCAGGCCTGGAATTCACTGTGTAGTCTCAGGGTGGCCTCAAACTCACTCCCAAGTGCTGAGATTAAAGGTGTGCATGACGTCTGACTTCCTGCTTCTCTTCTTATCTGAAGTATCATCCATCCTCCTGCCTAAGCCTCCCAAGTGCTGGGATTACAGGGACCCACCTACACTCCTGGCTTTATTAGCCTGGAATAAGCAAGCTTCTGTGGAATTGCTGATTGTCTTAGAGTTGAAGCACATGTTTCCGCTAAGTCCTGGAGAGAGAAGGCATCTCCAATGCCTTTCCTCTCTCATGCTAGGATTAATTAGATCGACTCCAGAGTCTATAATCTCATTATTACAAGTCTCTTAGTACAAATTTGAGCATTTTTCTTTATTAGAATTTGTAAATCTATTTAAAAGAAAACTAATCATAAGACAATAAATGTCATCAATTTCATCTGGGCCATTGGCACCTGCCAGGTTTCTCAATGGGGTCTTAATATTCAGTGGATTTTCTTAGGGGAGGCTCCATTGAAGCTGACAGTGTCCCATTACCAGCCCTGTCCCCCTCTCAGTGATTGGACTTTCAGTAGTTCTTTCCTGAAACTTACTCCTGGTCATCAGTGATACCTGAGTCCATCTTCCCCCTGCACCTGCTCACTGTGCTATTACATGTACTCAATCTGCCAACTCTGGATATCCTGGAGGCCCCTAGCACCAACTTCACATTGTCAGCCTGCTCTCCTTCCTTCTACTCCCGGCTGGCCCCACCAGCCAACCTCTCTGAGCACCATCCTGGCTTGTTCTAGGAGAGCTGGAGCTGCTCGCAGGAGAGGTGCCCGCTCGCAGCCCTGGGGCATTCGACATGAGTGAGGTCGGGGGATCTTTGGCTGAGGCCGTGGGGAGTCCTCCACCTGCCGCTACCCCAACTCCCACACCCCCCACACGGAAGACTCCGGAGTCATTCCTGGGGCCCAATGCAGCCCTTGTGGACCTGGACTCACTGGTGAGCCGGCCAGGCCCCACACCACCAGGAGCCAAGGCTTCCAACCCATTCCTGCCAAGTGGTGAGTGTGGAATATGGGCTTCTGCACCCTGGGTCCTCCCTGCAATCCCTCCAGAGGAAGGGTCTGAGCAGGGATACATCTCCTCACGTGGGGGCACAACCCAGGTAGACATTGGGTGGACCACCAGGTGCTGATGGCTCTTTATGTCTGTTGTCTTTCCCTACAGGAGCTCCAGCCACTGGACCATCTGTCACCAATCCCTTTCAGCCAGCACCCCCTGCCACGCTCACCCTGAACCAGCTCCGCCTCAGCCCTGTGCCCCCAGCCCCTGGAGTGCCCCCGACCTACATCTCTCCTCTTGGTGGAGGCCCTGGCTTACCCCCCATGATGCCCCCAGGTCCTCCAGCCCCCAACACTAACCCCTTTCTCCTATAATCCAGGGCTGGAGGGAGGCCTGGTCCAGCTGGCTTCCCCCTTTTCTGCTCCCTGGGAGATCAATGTTGTGAGTGCATGTGAAATGGGGGACCCTCCCCCCAGTGCCCTTCCCCCTCCTGGGGCCCACTCACACTACGCCCTCTTCCCAAGTCCCCAACTCACCTCCCCAGAGAGACTGGACATGGGGAATGGGGAGGGGAGCCAGCCCGAGGAGGACCCTTTTCTGTGGCATTAGAAGGGGGAAGGACAGCTGGGGTTCCCCCACCCATTTCTCCCTCCAAACTCCTGCACCCCCAATCAGTGTTTGAGCCTCCTCGTTCTCCTGTGCACCCATGGTGAATCCTTGGTGATGATTTTGGCAACTTCGGGAATAAATGGCAGTTCTCATGGGTGCGGCTCCCCCAGATTCCTATTCATGTTCATGTGTCCCTAAGAAACCTCTCATCCAGGGGAAACCCAGGTCTTGGACAGTCACCCTTGGGAGGAGCTGCGAATCAGCCTTTCTCAGAAGCTTTGTTTTGATTCCCTGACCTGGCTCTTGGGGATGTCTGGGTGAAGGCCAGGTCCTGAGGCCTGCTGTAGCTCTTGCAGGCACAGATAGATACTTGGGGCTCAGGAGCCCCCACTTGGGAGCTGATGAGGTCCTTGGATGCCAGACTTTAGAGAGGTGAGGCAGGGGACACCAGGCTGAGGTCACTGAGGTAAGTTGCTGCCATCACTATGTCCACCCAGTCCAGACTCATCCATCCCAGCCCTCGAGCCTTGTGGAGCACCAGCTACCATCAATGGCTATGGCTGTAGGGGTGTTTGATGGGAACTGTGGAGGGTCCTGACCAGTTGGGCAGTGCTGCCATTTCCATGTCCACGTGGCAAATGCCATCAGCGGTCGTGGTTATTCCCTGTGTCTGATTCTGGGTGGGAGCAAGAAATAGGAAGGTCACATTTGAGTCTTTAAAAAGAAAAACTTTATTGACAGCTTCCATAATTATAGAAATAAACCATGATAATTCCCTCCCCCCCCACCTTCCCCCTCTCAAATCCACCCTCTGTCATATCCCCTCCCCTTCTCAGTTGATCTCTATTTTGCTTTAATCTTTTCCTCCCATTATGAAGGTCTTGTGTAGGTAGTGTCAGACATTGCAAAGTCATGAATATCAAGGCCATTTTGTGCCTGGAAGATTGTGTTGTAAGCAGTCCTCCTCTTCCTTTGGCTCTTACAGTGTTTCCACCACCTCTTCCACAATAGACCCTGAGCCTTGGGAAGTGTGATAGAGATGTTCCAGTGCTGAACACTCCACTGTCACTTCTCAGCACTGTGGTGTCTTTTAAGTTATCCCAGTGGTCACCGCCATCTGAAAAAGAGAAGCTTCTCTAGAGAAGAGTGAGAGTAGCATTATTATATGGGTATGCTCATTTTAAAAATAAAATACTCATAAGGCATAATATGTGCATTGATCCAGAGAACAGTAGGCATTACTCCACTAGGGTCATAACCTCCCCCACCATAGGCTTTTGAGTAGGTCTTCAGTACTAGGCACAATGGTTTTCCCCATAACAAATGTGCCACTATTGCCCCAGTTGGCACTTTTGGCCTGGCTGGCCAGTCTTAAGTCTTGCAAGATCCACTGCTGTTCACCACCATTGATGACTTCTCTCTCCCATAGGGCTGCAGGCAGCCATAGCTTTTCCCAGTTTTCTATCAGTTGGTTCACAAGAGGTTTACAGCTCAGCTCCAGCTTGATTTCTCAGTGACCTGCAGCCCAAACCTGTATGGTCTTCAGCAATAGGGTCTTACCATCTTGTTGGCTGGTGGGCAACCAAGAGCCTTGGCAAATAGTCTGTAATGTTTTTTTGGGGGGGTCTCAGGAACCTCCCTGGCCAACAATCTATCCCATCCCTGGCACTGAAATTTTTCTAGTAACAATCTGTGGCTTCTGGATGTGCCATTATCCAAAGAAGTAGGTTTCTGTAAGGCTTATTCTAAACCTCTTAAATATTGGTTAACCCTCCTCCCACCCTTTCTTTACACAATCCCTTCCTCTTACCCACTTAGGCCACTGCACCTGTAAGTCTCCCCTCTCCTCCCTCATAGCTCCTGTCTAGCTTAACTGGCCTCTAGTACTGACTTTCACTCCAACTCAAAAATTTAAACATTGTTAACTAAGATCCACATATGAGAGAGAACATGTGGCATTCGGCTTTCTGGGCCTGGTTACCTCACTTAGTAGAATCTTTACAGATCCATCCATTTCCTGCAAATTTCATTTTTCTTCACTTTTTTGTTTGTTTGTTTTTGTTTTGTTTTTCAAGGTAGGGTCTCGCTCTAGCCCAGGATGACCTGGAATTACTATGTAGTCTCAGGGTGACCTCAAACTCACAGCAATCCTACCTCTTCCTCCCGAGTGCTGGGGCTAAAGGCATGTGCCACCACACCCCATTTTCAGCCCTCTTGGGACCCTCCACACTGCTTTCCACGGTGGCTGCAGCAGTTTACATTCCCAGCAGCAATGTAGAAGAATTCCTATTTTTCCACATGCTCGCCAGCACTTATTGTCATTTGTTTTCTTTTCTTTTTTTTTTGTCATTTGTTTTCTTGATGGCAGCCATTCTGCCAGGAGACAGATGGAATCTCAGAGTAGTTTTAATTTGCATTTCCTGGATGGCAGAGGAGGTAGAATGTGTTTTCAGATGATGTTTATAGGCCATCTGTATTTCTTTTGAGAACTTTCTATCTAGTTCTGTAGCCCATTTTTTGATTGGGTTGTTTGATTTCCTATTATTTTGTTTTTTGAGTTCTTTGTAAATCCTCGATAGTAATCCTCTATCAGATGTATAGCTGGCAAAGATTTTCTCCCATTAGGTGGGTTTCCTCTTTGCTCTGTTCACAGTGTCCTTTGCTGTACAAAAGTTTCAAATTTCATGCGGTCCCAATGGTTAATTAGTGATTTTACTTCTTGAGCCACTGGGATTATATTCAGAAAGTCGTTGCCTAGGCCAATATGTTGAAGTGTTTCCCCTACTTTTTCCTCTAGCAGGTTCAGAGTTTCAGGTCTGATATGAAGACCTTTGATCCATTTGGACTTGATTCTTGTGCCTGGAGAGAGATAAGGATCTAGTTTCATCTTTCTACATACAGAAATCCAGTTTTCCCAGCACCATTTATTAAAGATAAAGATAAAGATGTCTTTTCTCCAGTGAATATTTTGGCATTTTTGTCAGAAATCAGATGACTGTAACTAGCTGGGTTTGCATCAGAGTCCTTCCTCTATTCTGTTCCATTGTCTATGTGTCTGTTTTTGTACTAGTACCATGCTGATTTTGTTACTATGGCTCTGTAATATATCTTAAAATCGGGTATGATGATACCACCAGCCTTATTTTTGTTGCCTAGAATTTTTTTTTTTTTGGCTATTTGAGGTTTTTTGTGCTTCTAAAGGAATTTTATGATTGTATTTTTCTATTTCGGTGAAGAATGCCATTGGAATTTTGTTGGAGATTACATTAAATTGCTTTTGGGAAGATTGACATTTTCACAATACTGATTCTTCCAATCCTAGAACATGGGATGTCTTCCCATTTCCTAGTGTCTTCTGCAATTTCTCTCTTGAGTGTTTTAAAGTTTTCATTGTAGAAATCTTGGTTAGATTTATTCCGATGTACCTTTTTTTTTGAGGCAATTGTGAATTTTTTAGCATATAGGAAGGCTATTGATTACTCTGTTGATTTTGTTGATTCCTGCTACATTGCTAAAAGTGTTTATCAGCTCTAACAGTTTGCTGGTAGAGTCTTTAGGTCTCTTATGTTTAGAATCATATCATCTACAAATGATAATTTGATCTTTTCCTTTCCGATTTGTACCCATTTGATTTGTGTCTCTTGCCTTATGGCCATAGCTAAGACTTCCAGCACTATATTAAATAAAAGAGGGGACAGTGGACACCCTTGTCTTGTTCCTGATTTTAGTGGAAATGCTTCAAATTTTTCCCCACTTAGTATGAAGTTGGCTATAAGTTTGTCATAAATGGCCTTTATTATGTTGAGATACATTCCTTCTATTCCCACTTTCTTTAGGACTTTACCATGAGACAGTGTTGGATTTTGTCAAATGCCTTTTCTGCATCTGAGATGATCATGTGATTTTTGTCCTTCGGTCCATTTATATAATAGTGTATCGATTTGTGTATATTGACCTGCATCTCTGGGATAAAACCTACCTGGTCAGGGTGAATGATCTTTTTTTTTTTTTTTTCGTTTTTCGAGATAGGGTCTCACTCTAGCCCAGGCTGACCTGGAATTCACTATGTAGTCTCAGGGTGGCCTTGAACTCATGGCAATCCTCCTACCTCTGCCTCCTGAGTGCTGGGATTAAAGGCATGTGCCACCACACCCAGCGTGAATGATTTTTTTTGATGCCTTCTTGTATTCTGTTTGCCAGTATTTTGTTGAGAATTTTTTCTATCTATGTTAATGAGCAAGACTGTTGTGTAATTTTCTTTTTTTAGTCCTATCTTTGTCTGGTTTTGGTATCAGGGTAACACTGGCTGCATAGGAGGAGTTTGTTGTATTCCTTCCTTTTCTACTTTATGGAAGAGTTTGAGAAGCACTGGTATTAGTTCTTCAGTGACTGTCTGGTAGAATTCACCAGTAAATCCATCTAGGCCTGGACTTTATAACTGCTTGGATCTCAGTACACAGTTGATTCTTGCCTCTTCCTGGAGAGGATCTGGATGAGGGGACAGATGACCATGTCATTGTGGAGCTTGTTACAATGCTGGAGCACCCAGGTAGTAGCCCAGCCAGCTGGTACCCAAGAAAGTACCCAGAGGATGTGTGCCTGGTGGCCTCTGAGCTAGTCTGTTCTTGTTTCTTGGGGGGTCTTTATGTGCCTCCCCTTCAATAGGTAGCTGTGGGCAGCATGTTGTAGGACCCCTGAGCCTTGGAGTGATCCTAAAGGTGATGCCCCATGTGGGTTGTAGAGTGAAAGTGTCCGTGGGGTCACCTTCGCTTTGGTTAGGGACTACTACAAGAGCATCCGTGGAGCAGGCAGGTCCTCTGTCTTGCCTGTCAGTGACTTAGCTTTTGTCCATACAGGTCAGACCTTGTGCCCTGAAGAAATAATCCTAGTTTGATGCCTCCCACCCAGCCTTTCCCCGTGTCAGGTAAAAGGAGAGGAGGGAGACATTTGGCATAGAGTCACTTGTCGATCAGTGGAAACGGTGAAGATTTGAGACTTTGTCCTTCCCAACTTGTTCAAAAGGAAAGTAAACTCCTCTTGCATTCCTTTCATTCCTTACACTGTGGAAACAGCAACACTGAGGAGCTGTGTGTCCTCATTCCTTTTTCCAGAATATTCCAGCTGCCAGAATTCTGCTAGGCACTGTCATTCCAGGGAGCTTGCGAGGTGTCCAGCTACTGAGTCCGTGTCTGGATGTGGAGAAGTGGGCACATCCCCTGTGGTGAGCACTTGGGGTGCACCTCATGCCCAGCAGCATGTCTTACTTGGTGTTCCTTCAGTGCCTCTTGTTGGAGCACAGGAACCAAGACTCTTTCCCAGGACGGTCACCCCAGGAAGAGGGACCCCTGCAAGTGGGCCTGGCTCCAATCGGATATAGGGTGGTCAAGTGGATGTAGAGCCATGTAGCTGAGGGCATGTTGTGGATGGTGACACCAGATGAGAAGATTGCTCTGGTTCAGCTACCCTAGGAGGAGACTTGCTGCAGCAACTACTCATCTCTAGAGAGTAGTGGCTGAAAAGAACCCAATTTATTTTTTTGGGGTGGGGGGGGTTGGGAATGGCTGCTGGGAAAAGGTTGTCATTGCTTGCCTGACCCCGGATTCCCAGCACCCATGTATCTACCAGTGGGCATAGTGGCCTGCCTGTAATCCCAGTACTGGGATGGCAGAGAAGGAATCCCTGGTGCTCACTGGTTAATTAGGCAGAAGGTGCAAGCCCTGGGTTTAAGTGAGAGACCTTGTCTCAGTAAATAAGGTGTGGAGAGCTACTGAAGACATTGTCAACCTCTGACCTCTGTATACATGTACACACTCATGCACTCCACAAGCTTACACACCACCACCACCGACTCACCCACACAGACTCCTGGGGTTTATTTGCATGTGTGTGTGTGTGTGTGTGTGTGTGTGTGTGTGTGTGTGTGTGTGTGTGTGTGTGCGCGCGCGCGCGCGCGCGCGCAGATCTCTTGCCACTGCAAATGAATAACAAGTGCTTGTGCCTCTTTTTGGATCTGGCTTTACATTGGTGCTGGGGAACTGAACCCTGTGCAGGCAGGTTTTGAGGCAAGTACTTTTATTATCATGATTATTATCAGAGAGAGAAAAAAAATGGGCACGCCAGGGCCTCAGCCACCTCGTTAGACACAAGTCCTCATGCAACAACTCCAGACACTTGGGCCACCTTGTACATCTGGCTTTACGCATGGGTACTGTGCAATCGAACTCAGGTCCTTCTGCTTTGCAGGTAAATTCCTTAACCCCTAACACCATCTCTCCAGCCCTGAAGCAAGTGCTTTTAACCACTGAGCGCTCTCCAACACACTCCTACGTTTTGGCCCTTAGGGATCTGAGGCGCCAGGGTTGGCCTGGGGTATGGAAGGAACTTACTTGACTGAGATAGCCAGCTGCCTCACCTCTAAGCTCCAGTTGGTTCCTAGTTATCCGCCGCTACCAGGGTCCCTCACAACATTAGTGCCATTACCAGTGCACCACCATGGACAGACGGACGAATCAGATATTAATGCATTTACTCTTCCCTCATCCAAGATATGTTGATTTTTTTTTTTTTTTTGAGAAGCACTGGTGTTAGTTCTTCAGTGAATGTCTGGTAGAATTCACTAGTAAATTCACCAGTTTTTCAAGGTAGATCTCACTATAGCCCAGGCTAACCTGAAATTCACTCTGTAGTCTCAGGCTGGCCTTGAACTCACAGCAGTCCTCCTACTTCTGCCTCCCCAGTGGTGGGACTAAAGGTGTGTGCCACCACACCCGATTTATAGATGAAGCTCTTGATGGAAGGAGAGCAAGTGCATACCTTAGTCTTTCTACCAATGACAATATTGTTCTGAAGTGGGAAATGCCATCAGCCGATGACAAGCCTGAAATGACAAGTGTCTAGTGAAGTGTTTGTGTGGGGGAGGTAGCAGGGGGAGATCAGAGGTTGGTGAGTTGGAGGGAGAAGCTGGGGATTCCCATGTTTTTACAGGGATTTAATGGTCATTAATAGTGCATTGACGGTACTTTATGAAGTGCAGGCAATGTACCTGTGCTGATTCAGAGGGGTTTGTCACCAGCTGGATGTCACTGTTGAGAGGTGTACTGATGAAAAGGATGTTCAGGTCCTGTGTGTAGGTGAGGACAGGGGCTGACTTGGTGCAGTCCTCAATCTCTCTCCACCCTAGTTTTGGAGACAGGGTCTCTCCCTGAGCCTGGAGCTCGTTGATTGAGCTACACTAGACAGCCAGCAGCCCCCAGGGATCCTCATCTCTGCCTCGCTGGCTCTGGGGTCACCGATGCACGACCGCACCCCCATCTTTACTGAACTCAGCTCCTTTAAGACTGACCTATCTCCCTAAACGTTTTTTTTTTTTGTTTTTTTTTTTGAGGTAGGATCTCACTCTTGCTGATCTGGAATTCACTCTGTAGTCCCAGGCTGGCCTCAAACTCACGGAGATTCTCCTACCTCTGCCTCCCAAGTGCTGAGATTTGTATTCTTACAGGATTTGAACAAATGTAAGAGTGTTTGTTTTCCCACGTGCGGGCAGGTAGCTCCTGCGGTGGTTGGTTTGCGTTTTCTGTGCAGCAGAGGCCGCCAGAGATCGCGGACAGCGCTCAGGGCCGCAGCAGGCGGACTGTCCGCGGACCTCAGGGATCCCTTCCTAAGCTGGGCTCCTGCTGGTGACCCCTGCGCACAAGTGCACAGGTACCGGTCCCAGGACACCTGCCCGGGCTCCCCCCTCCCCGCCAGCTTCCTCCCAGGCCCGCACTCAAGCCCCCGCTCCGGGTCTCAGCCTCCCCGCGGCTCCCACGCTCTTCTTTCCCATCGCGGGTGGACAGACACGCGAGCTGCAGGTTTCTCCCAACACGCAGATACGGGGTCACGGTCAGGACCCGGACTTTCCCAGGTCCCTCCCTCCGAGTGTCACCGTGTCTGGAGGTGGTTCTGGGGGCCCTGGAGCAGGATGCCAGGCTTCCTTCTTAAGAGAGATCAGACATGCAGAGATGGGGAGGGGGCGAGGGGGAAGAGCTGCCAAAACTAGGGAGGAAAATGTCACACACCCATGACTTCGTGTGCTACTTTCAGAACACTGGGGCTGGAGAGCTGGCTCAGCAGCTAAGGTGCTGTCTGCAAAGCCTAAAGACCTGGGTTTGAATTCCCAGAACCCACGTAAAGCCACACGCACAGAGGCGAGTTCATTTGCAGTGGCTGGAGGCCTCTATCTCAGTTCCAGCTCTCTCTGCTTGCAAGTAAGTAACTTTTTTTTAAAGATCACTAATAAAGAGGTTGAGGAGATGGTTCAGTGAAACTCACTTTGCAAGCCCAAGTACCTGAGTTCAAATCCCAAGAACGCACACAAACCCTGTTCCGTAGAGCTGGTCTGTAACTCCAGGGTTCCTCGGGAGAGAAGGGAGGTGGAGACAGAAGGTCATAAGAAGCTAGTGTGGACAAAACAGTATGGCCAACTTGAGAGACCCTGTTTCAAGGTAGAAGATGTGGGCTGACCCTCCAAGGTTGTCCTCTGACTTACACACATGAGCCCTGGCACATTGTGCCTTCTTGCTGTCACCAAGAAAAGGGAAAAAAACCCACTGTCACGAGTGTTTTACTAAAGCAGTGTTAAAAGCGATTAGGACACAGACACAGGGAAGACCAGGTGAGGACGCAGGGAGAAGACAGTCATCTTAAAGGAGAGAGGCCTCAGGAGAAACCCCACTTTTATTTGTATTTTTTTGAGGTAGGGTCTCGCTCTAGCGCAGGCTGACCTGAAATTCACTCTGCAGTCCCAGGCTTCCCTCGAGCTCATGGCCATCCTCCTGCCTCTGCCTCCCGAGTGCTGGGATACAAGGCGTGCGCCATCACGCGCAGCTCAGAAACCCACACTTCTCACACCTTGGCCTTGGACTTTCTGCCTCCAGATCTGTGAGAAAGCGCATGTGGTGTGATGTGCCCACCACCATGCCCTCTCCATAATGTGCTTATGTCCCTGGATCTGCGCTTCCCTCACTTTCGCAGAGGGAAACTACTGGGGAGACTCAGAATGCATGCGTGCTGGGCACTGGGGTATTTTGATCACCTCCTTCAAGGTTCCAGGCACTGTGGAGCGTGCGGTGGATGAATGGAAGAGCCAGGGCTTTGGACTTGTAAGAGGAGGGCTTTGGACTCTGTCTTCTGGGCTTCAAATGGTTGGGTAACGGTGGAGCTGGGGATTAGAACTTAAAGAGCACCCCAGCAAATTCCAATGCACCTCAGAATTTAAGGAGTACCTGAATTCTTGTCTATAAAGTTAAAGAATTAAGGCATGGCATGGTGGCACACGCCTTTAATCCCAGCACTCGGGAGGCAGAGGTAGGAGGATCACCATGAGTTCAAGGCCACCCTGAGACTACATAGTGAATTCCAGGTCAGCCTGGGCTAGAGCGAGACCCTACCTCGAAAAATCAAAAAAAAAAAAGTTGAATTAAAATTATAGACTACCAGAGGATAAGGTATAGCGAGAGCCTTTATTTAAAAGAAAATGGGGAGTTACAGTGTAAGGTTTGAAGATCCCCTGAAGACAGACCACCAGAGACTCGAGTCAGAGTAAATGCACCGGTTGCTTTATTTAGACAGGTTTGAACCCGGACCACAGTCACACAGCTAAGAAGCTAGCTGGGAACTGCCGCACTTAGCCTTCTAATCGAACTCTTTTTAAAGGGTGAAGCATATATTCTTTAAGATAAACGTAAGTTCGCCTGCGCAAGCATGTGTACAGAAGCAGATAGCGATGGTTTGGCCAGAAGTCTGGTGTTTGATCCTTTTTATCTTTTTACATTTCTATGGTGTAAGCCTCATTATTTCTGACTTCCAATTAACTCTTATCGCTAGCCCCAGCTGCACATTTAGTATTTTCCCAGGGTCCTATAGCACAGCTTTCCAGGCTAAGGTTAGCACATTGAAATAAATATTTGGTGCTTAACTATTTATTTTATAAGTCTCTACTTTTCTATTTTAAATATATTTTGTTTTATAATTATATTTTATATTTCACAACAGAGTTCTCCAGCCACCAGTGTGGAAAGAACACGCAGGAGAGGTTTTAGCAAAATCTGAGCTATTCAGCCAAACAAGCAGAAGAAGGAAAGATAACAGAGGGCTCCATCATGAGGAAAAGGGCTCTTGTGGGAAAAAATCTTGAGCCTTCCCAAGGCCTGGAGATTTAGAAGTCCTCCTAAGCCATGTGGAGGGAAAAGAGAGGCTGGGCTTTGTTTCAGTGACTTTTAAAGACCTCCCAGGCAAGTCAGAGAGACAGCTGGTTGGTCCATGCCTGACCATTCAGTTTTAGCACCTAAGTTGGAGCTCTAGCTAGACGCACCTCCCACTCAGGGGGAGCCCCCCCTGAAATCTATGAACTTGCCTGTAACTGTCACAGTTGTTGCATTCTGACCCCACAGTGGCTGTTATTACCTGGCACAAGACCTGCACTGTATTGGGCTCATTAACATTTCATGGCAGATGATGGAGAGAGGGGTTAATTGAAAAACACCAAAATACAAGGGGACTAGTTGGAAGGTATGTGGGTGGTGGGGGAGGGACAAAAGAAGGTCGTAGAAGGGGATTGATCAAATTATATTTTGCTCATAGATGAAAATTGTCAATAAAAATCAATTCATGTTGTTTAAGCCACCCAATGTGTGGGACTCTGTTATGGTGTCCCTGTATCCCTCTCCTTGGTGGGGCACCTGGCCTGAGAAGTACAATGTTACCAGAATGTTCCCCAGTCCTAACAGTCTTCCTCCTATAACATAGAAAAAATCCTCCTATAACATAGGTCTTTCCTTCTATGACATAGAAAATGAGGCCAGGCGTGGTGGCGCACGCCTTTAATCCCAGCACTCAGGAGGCAGAGGGAGGAGGATTGCCGTGAGTTCAAGGCCAGCCTGAGACTATATAGTGAATTCCAGGTCAGCCTGGACTAGAGCGAGACCCTACCTCGAAAAACCAAAAAAAAAAAAAAAAACATAGAAAATGGGAAGAGAAGACTAGGCTTGGTCAAGCATCCTTCTTTGTGCTCCCTGAGGGATAAGTGTACTGAGTGATCCATTGAAGGACCAGCATCACAAGCTTTCTAGCCATCTCTAGCTGGCTACTGTACTATATACATACATGATGGAGACCCCAGGGAGCCCTGGGGGAAAGAAGCTTGGGTGGGTTTACCAACATGTCACACTGTGTTCTTCACACTACACACAGCTCAAGTAACTGTGGTTATAAGCCCAAGTTAACCTCAGTATTACTGGCTCAATATAGAATTTCTCCAGGGTGTGGAAACCCCTAAGGAGCTAGTTCTATTTAAAAAAAAAAACTTAGCTTGACAGAGGAGAAGGTTCTGTGGTTAAAGTGCTTGCTTGCATAGCCTGCTGACCCAGTTCAATTCCCCAGCAGCTACATAAAGCCAGACACAGAAAGTGGTGCTGGTGTTAAGAGTTTATTTGTAGCAGCAATAGACTCTGGCATGCCTATAAACACACATGTGCAAAATAATTGAATAAAAATTTTAAAAAGAGGCTGGGTGTGGTGGCACACATCTTTAATCCCAACACTTGGGAAGCACAGGTAGGAGGATTCATGTGAGTTCGAGGCCAGCCTGGGTCTACAGAGTGAGTTCCAGGTCAGCCTGGCTAGAGTGATACCCTACCTTGGAAAAACCAAAATAATAAGAAATAAATAAATAGAAATTAGCACAGACAGGGATTACTTATCAGCCGGGAGACCTGTTCTGTTGTCTTCAGTGGCACACACATGCAATCCCAGCACGTGGGAAGCTGAGGCAGGAGGAATGTGAGTTTGAAGCCAGCTGGGTTACATAGCAAGAGAACTCAGAAGGACAAAAAAAAAGAATCATCACAGGGCTGGTTCAGCGGTTAAGGCACTTCCCTCCAGTGCCTAAGGCCCCCGGTTCAATTCCCCAGGACCCGCATAAGCCAGACCCACAAGGTGGTGGCCCTGGTATGCTCTCTCTCTCTCTCTCTCTCTCTCTCTCTCTCTCTCTCTCTCTCTCTCTCTCTCTCTCTCTCTCTCTCTCTCTCTCTCTTTCTCTCTCTCTCTTTCTCTCTCTCTCTATCTCTATCTATCTCTCTGCTTGAAAATGAATAAATAAATTTAAAAAAGAATCATCACAATACTATACTATTTCCTGTAGTATCCCCCAAATTAACAGACAAGGAAAAAAGGAGGAGAGGTGGAGCATTGCTTAATACCCACACAACAGGAACCATCCCAAGGGACCCTAGATGTGGGATTTAGCAGACACACTTCAAGGTGGCTTTTATCCAGATGTTTAATGAAAGAAAATATGTTCAAAGAATCAAGGACAGCCCTGAAAGAATGAGTGAACAAATGTGGAGTGGGAAGTTCAAGGCTAAAATTAGATGAACAGAGGCAGAAATGTCCACAGATGGGCTCCTCATAATTTCATTTCCCTTTTTCTCTTTCCCCCTCTCCTTCCTTCCTCCTCCCCCCTTTCCTTGAGATGACGTTTCATTTAGCCTAGGCTGCCCTCTCTATATTGCCAAAGATGATCTTGAACTCCTGATTCCCCTGACTCCAACCCTGGAGTCATAGGTGTACACCACCATGTCCGTCTCAAAATATTTTTGTTATGAAAGATAGAATTTTGTTTTTTGGTTTTTCGAGGTAGGGTCTTGCTCTAGTCCAGGCTGACCTGGAATTCACTATTTAGTCCCAGGGTGGCCTTGAACTCAAAGTGATCCTCCGACCTCTGCCTCCTGAGAGCTGAGCTTTTTTAAAATATATATATTTTATTTATTCATTTTCAAGCAGAGAGAGAGAGAGAGAGGAGAGAGAGAGAGAGCACTAGGGCCACCACCTTGTGGGTCTGGCTTATATGGGTACTGGGGAATTGAACCCAGGGCCTTAGGCACTGGAGGCAAGTGCCTTAACCGCTGAGCCATCTCTCCAGCCCGAGAGCTGGGGTTAAAGTCATGAAAAGCAGAATTTTTTTTTGATGCACAAATGCTAGGCAAGAACTCTGCATTTAGATATATTCCAAGTGCTGTTCCCTCACCCCTTATTTTTTGTACTAAACTTTGTACCTAGGGTCTCCTGATGGCGAGGCGATTGTCTCTTCCTTCCTTCCTTCCTTCCTTCCTTCCTTCCTTCCTTCCTTCCTTCCTTCCTTCCTTCCTTCCTTCCTTCCTTCCCCCTCTTTCTTTCTTTCTTTCTTTCTTTCTTTCTTTCTTTCTTTCTTTCTTTCTTTCTTTCTTTCTTTCTTTCTTTCTTTCTTTCTTTCTTTCTTTCTTTCTCTTCCTTCCTTCCTTCCTTCCTTCTATTTTCCCTTCCTCCCTCCCTCACTTCCTTCTTTCTTCCTTTCTTTTTTCTTTTCTCTTTTGATTTTTTTGAGGCAGGGTCTCACTGTAGCCCAGGCTCACCTGGGCTGTTTAGGAATTGAACTCAGACCAGTGAGCTTTGCAAGTAAACACCTTTAACTCCCCATCTCCCCAGCCCTGATTACTCTTGATTCTTATGGACATATGTCATTTACCTACAAATTGACAAATTATATACTCCTTCCCCTGCCCCATTCAATCATTCCCTACTGGAATGAGTAGAACAGCTATGCCATGCCCAGATACAAACCCTACCTCTTCCTCTTGTTCTTACATTGTTTCTGGTCCTTTTACCACAATGATTCCTGAGTTTTAGGGGGCAGAGTATAGATGAGCCATTTAGGGCTAAACAGTGAATACATCTTCAATTCTGAAAATTGGTTTTTCATATGGGACATTTAATATAGATGCCTAATTGCATATATTATTAATATTATTAAAATTTAAAATAGTTTTAATGGGCATATAATTAAAGGAAGAAAAATGATGGTTTTCATATTGACATCCCATGCATGAATATCATATCCCTCTATCACCATCTCCTCTATACGTTCTTCACTCCTGATGGTTCTCTCTCTCTCTCTTTTTTTTTTGGCTTTTTGAGGTAGGGTCTTGCTCTAGTCCAGGCTGACCTGGAATTCACTCTGTAGTCTCAGGGTGGCCTTGAACTCACGGCAATCCTCCTACTTCTGCCTCCCGAGTGCTGGGATTAAAGGCGTGCGCCACTACGCCTGGCTTGGTTCTCTCTTAAAAAAAAAATATTTAGTTGAGAGAGGAAGTGATAGTCAAGAGAGAGAAAAAGAGAGAATGGGCCTCCTGCCACTGCAAATAACAAACTCCAGGTGCATGCACCACTTTGTGCATCTGGCTTTATGTAGGTACTGGGGAATCCAACCTGGGCTGTTGGGCAAGGAAACACCTTTAACTGCTGAACCATCTCTCAGGCCCTTCTTTTTCTGATCAAATAGTTCCTACTTTGCTTTCAGGTCTACCACTCCACAGACTGATACTGGAGAAAGGGTTAAATAAGGGAAGGAAAAAATCAAGGTTAAGGTCTCTCCTGTGTAAGTTTAGCTTAATGTGAATGAGATACTTGGGTCAGATCTGAGGGAGTCTTTTACCAAAGTTGTGTCTGCCTTTATGCTAATGCCAGAAGTTCCAACCTTTGTTCTTCCATGATCTTCAGCTCTGAGAGAAATGTTGTATTTATTTCAAAGTTTGTTTTGTCTCCCTTGCCCTGTACAATCTGGAAATGAGAACTGTAAAGAGGAAACAGGCTGCAACGCAGCTCTCACTGTAGGTTTATGCTGTTCTGCTGTGCTCCTCAATGGCTGAGAGTCCATCCAGAAAGTTAGACACTAGGGACAGATCCTAGATAGACACTAGGGGCCGACGAGGGTTAAATCCCACTTCTATTGGGGCATCTCCAGCTGCCAGTGTGGCTGTTGCTTTGTTCTCTCTACCCTTCCCTCCTCTGTTGGTGGATGTCAGGGTCTCTTTGCTCATAAGCCCAGAGCCCATTCCTGATGGTTCTGTCTACTTGGCTTCTCTGCTCTGCTGAACCAGGGAGACTAAAAACATGGGAAAAATCAGAGTCATGAGCCCAAGATGAAAATGGGTGAGTCCCAAGTTGCTGCAGACAGATAGGGACTTCTTATAAGAACTTTGTTGTAATTGTTTTAATGCTTATCTCTCCATGGTCCTACAGAACTGCTCACAGAAAACTATCTAAAGGCTTATGCTTAAATTCAGAAGTATGCTCTAACCTGCTCTCATATTTTAAATTGTGTTTCAGGGAACTTAAAGGGAAAGAGGTTCCTACATTAGTAAATGATAGAGTCTATATGTATATTTTGGATAAATATTATAAATCAAATTTTGTCTACTCTTTTTTTTGAAGATTATTTTCAAGAAGCTTCTTAACATAAAATAGAGACTTAAATGGCTATGTTAAAAGTTGTATGGTAAAAAATATTCTAAGGCATTGTCCATCCCACAGAGATTGACTGATATATTCGTAACCCCACTGAGGAGGGTCCTCAATGATATGGAGATAAAATATATGTGATAACATAAGGGAATGGACCAACATTTGATTTATTTATGAGTAAAAGTGAGTTTTAATGAAAGTTCTGCTGATAGTTGATAAACTGGTTAAAAGGATAAATTGGAAAAGAAACTTAAATGTTGGATATTATGATTGATAAAAAGAGATTGCTTTAGGGTGTTTACATCAATTTTAAGGTAACAGTATGTGGATGGAAGGTATGAGTAAATGTAAACAGGTTTAAAAATATGATATACAAGAAAGAATACATTTAAGCAGTAACAAGAATTTAAATAAATATAGATCTGTATTCTCTCCTGATATTTTTTGTCATCCGAGGGCATCTCTATTAGATAAGACTTTTACTAGACCAAAAGGCAAAATAGATAAACTGAGTCTTGGAGTACTTTATCAGATTATAGATTCCTTAAAATATATAAGATGACCATTGGACTTGCCTAAGGCTTATATTAGACTAAAAAAGATGGTCCTGGCAGGTGGCAGGGGGCCATGATATTCAGGTAATAAATTTTTGTCACTAAGCTTTAAATATCCAGGTTAAAACTTCAAGTCACTGATGTTTAATCTGTTCAGGATAATGGTTATAAAAGACCGACTTTAAATTGCTCAACCGAGTTAGCTATGTTCTTATGTCTGTCAATCTTTTAACTAAGATTAAGGTTTACTCATTAGTATTTAATTTTCTGTTAAAG
>PVHP010036505.1:0-17866 GCA_004024765.1 Zapus hudsonius | reverse complement strand
GAAGTTGGAGGAAGCACTGTGCTCAGCACTAGGGATGTGAAGTTGGAGGAAGCACTGTGCTCAGCACTAGGGATGTGAAGTTGGAGGAAGCACTGTGCTCAGCACTAGGGATGCGAAACTGGAGGAAGCACTGTGCTCAGCACTAGGGATGCGAAGCTGGAGGAAGCACTGTGCTCAGCACTAGGGATGCGAAGCTGGAGGAAGCACTGTGCTCAGCACTAGGGATGCGAAGCTGGAGGAAGCACTGTGCTCACTCAGCACTAGGGATGCGAAGTTGGAGGAAGCACTGTGCTCAGCACCGTTGGAGGAAGCACCATGCTCAGTACATCAGGGAAAGGAGTCTGGCGACCCTGCATTTGTCGGAAAGAACTGAAAGCACCCTCATAGCCATGGGCTGTGAATGACAGGTGACATCACAGTAACAGCTTCCGTCTCAAACTCAGAATGATGAGCCATGAATTCATTAAGTTTAGTAGGGAAGACGAAATGCATTTTAAGAAAGGTGTCTTGGCACTACGGGGACCAATGGGTTGGCCTCCGGGAGTTGGTGGGAAGTGGACTGAGTTGGAAGAGCAGCTAGGTGAAGAGCTTGCAGTCTGTCAGCTTGCAGGTCCTGCACTCACCAAGCAGAGCCAAGGGGAGGAGGGGCAGGAAGGGCGCGGGAAGAAGGGAAGCTGAATCTGGACGCAGGGATACTTCCTTCTGGCAGTATGTGTCAGTAAAGGGTTAAATGTATAGCTATGGAGTCAAATCAAGAAGAATAGTGACCAGAACCATGAACAGCAGACATCCTTGTGTGAACTGGTGACGATTCTCCAGAGAGAAAGAGAGCCAACGACGATTTGTTGGAATATCATTTATTTCAAGTGTTTGCTCCACACCATTGTACAGCCCAGAGTCCAAAGAGCAGCTACTGGAAGAAAGTCATCTTTTCTTAAATAATACTGATTAAAGATGTTGTCGACGTCTTCGCATTTCTTTCTTAGCAAAACCTTGACTGGTGCTTGATTAAGTAAATGAGCCCAATGGGAGAGACAGATGAAGTCATCAAAGAGAGCAAAGTAGAAATTCCCAGAGATAATGAAGTCAGTATCAGGAGAGAAGCTGAAAACAGAGGTAAGCAATGGTTGGAATAAAGACCTCATCCGCAGAGGAAGATGGGGAAGAAGTTTAGGTTTGCCTGGATTTCCCAATAGAGAAGGGTTTTCTGCTGAGGTTTCTTGATGGTCAGAAGAGGTGGTACCTCCCAGATTATTGAAAGAGAAAGCTTGGATGCCTGGCCCCTTTAAGGTGAAGGGATGCTTCTCCAAATTTGCAGTCCTGTGCACCTAAGTACCTGGTGAGCATGTCCTCAGCTGCAATTCTATTTTCTCCACTTTCAGCAAGCTGGGCATTTGGAGCATCAGAGACCTTATCTGGAGGATGCAACGGGAGGACATGAACTCCTTGAGCACATTGGTGTCCAAGGAATTATAGCAAAAGAAAAATACTCCAGGGGAAATAAAGCCGGGTCAAAGGGGACTGAGGAATAGCATGGTGGAGACCAGGATGGACAGAGGTAGATAAACCACGGTGTTGGAATAAAAAATTCAGAATAAAATAAAGGCATTGAGTAGGTTACACTTACAGTAAAGGGACTTTTAATCACAGAATCTTCCCAGAAAATAATGTTAAAGGCCACCTGGTCAAATTTAACCTTCATCGTTTTATAGTTTTATCTTTTATTAAACCCGTCCTTCAGAAAAAGAAAAATAAAGCTGAAAGACACTCCTTTACATAATTACAGGATCTTAGTCTTTACCACCTTCCAAGAGAACACAGGATTGTCTTTAAGTAGCCTATGGAGTTACTGTCCAGTTTGCCATCTTCTCAAGCCTCCTCGGGGTAGGGGACAAACGTCCTATACTTCTCGGAGTCTGTGTACCATTTGGAAGAAGGATAGCAGGGGTGACATCTAGAAAACACCAAGTGCTTGAACTCTGCCCAGAGTGAGGTAGTGCTCTTCTTGATAAGGAGGATTCAGAAAGGGAACTGCATTCTGAGTACTGTGCATACACTTCTGAAGTCCTGATTGGCCCCTTCTTTCCTTTTCAGAAACAGAAATATTCACAAGTTGAAAATGTCAAGTCTTAGGAAATCACAATAATGTGCCCTCTCAATGAAATGGAACAAATGATATATTGGGATGATTGTAAACTATGGGTGTGTAGAATGAATTCTTTATTCCTTCATAGAGATTTTCTTGAACCCAATCTTTTTTTGTTTTGTTTTGAAATAGAACCTTGTCATCTAGCCCCGTGAGTCTGATATTCACTATGCAGCCCAGGCTAGCTTCAAACCTGAGGCAATCCTCCCGTCTTTGCTTTCTGCGTGCTGGAATTACAAGTACACCCCCCCATACCAGATTCAATAATATGTTGAATGGCGATTTTAGAGTTAAGTTCGTTATAATATACTATAAGTGATTAAAACATTTAAAATGTCACCCCGAAAGTAATTGTTTAATTGATGATATCAGATGTATGTAAATAATACTTTAAAGTGGAAGGAACGGAGACTTTAAGCAATTACCATGGAGAATACGAAATTGTTCGTACATATACCAACTTTAGGACTGCTTCAAACAGGCATTGGTATCACGGGATGTAAAACACATTATTAGCCATTGGGTTAGTCATGATGTCCTGTTTTGTATTTACATTTAATAATGAACTCAAAGGATTTTCTTTTTCTTTGCTTGTGCTTTGGAGACATTGTCTCATGTAGTCTAGGCTGGCCTCTAATTCTGGAATCACTGGACTTACATCCTGCTCTAAATGCCTGGTGTCTGAATGCAGTGCTGAGGACTGAACCCAGGGCCCCACCAAGCCAACGCACGGACCCTAAAACCTGAGCTATATCCCCATCCGTCACAAGTTAGTCTAAGAAAACTAAGACACGTTTTATGGAATATATAAAGCTTATATACTTTCTTAACAAATTAAAAGCTTATATAGAATATTGACTTTATTTCCATTTCTATCAGAAAATCTATATTTGGGAAAGACCAGAGCAATTTGTGAAAAATGTCCAACAGTTAGTAGTTATTTAGTTACGCCATGAAATCATATCGATATGTTATACGACATACAGGCATCGTAAATATCTGGAAAAAATATTTATGATCGATATATGTTTCTTTGCCTGTCAGATAAGCAGCTTTGTGTTACGCACACAGACGTTTGCCAATGAAAAAGCACGTGCCCCAGTGTTACTGCAAATCTGTTAGAATCCATGTTAATTTTACAATAAAGTATGATTTTGATAGAGAACTTTGCAGGGAAATCTTAAAGGGACGATAAGACTTGCAGAAAAGGGAATCCCAAATAGATATCACCCTGGGATCATGAGATAAACAACATGTGCATCATGACTGTGGATTTGAAGAATCTCTAATTTGCCATAAGCAAACCTACAGCCACAAGCACATAATTGAAGCTCTTGTAGAAACACTTCTGTACCAGAGACTCATGCATCGCTGTTTCAATTAGCAGACTCATTTATTACCCACCAAGATGTGAAACTGTGAGGTGAGGTTCAAGTGTCAACAAGGGTGTCTTCATCACTTCAATATCATTGCCTTAAAAGGCACTGACCAGAAGAAACAGATGACCTCATTTCAAAATTATTACAGCACAGAGAACTCAGTTTCAACATTATAATTCATCGTCTCACGGAATATTTCAAATTTATTATCAGTTTCCTGACACATAATGGCTAATCGTTAAGAATAGCCACCTTAACATAATATGAATACACATTTCTCCATAGGTAATACAATGGTCTCTGTATTAGCATTATTGACTAAGGTACATTTAACGTCTTCACTAATACTTAATGGAAGGTTAATGTATAAGTCAGGAGATTAAATGGCTTTTACTTAAAACAAGTATATTGATTAAAATAACTTAGTGAGATTTTTAAGGCTGATGGTTTTAAAAAAAGTCACACATTTTAATATTTTATTTAATATTAGGAGCAAAGTGTAGGGAGCGACAGATCAGCTGAGTGGAAGCTGTTGCATTAATTACTGGTGGGATGGATTCTTGTTCATAATTAACAAATGGATATTGTCAATGGAAGGGTAACACATCGTTGGGTTATTTCTGGTGCTCAAGGCGTGGGTCGCTGTGTTTGAGACTTTTCATTGTTTCTGGAAAGGTCCTTCAGGAATACCTTCCTTTATCTTACACCTGGCACCATTAAAAGATAAAATAACCCTCCAAAAACAGAGCTTCTATTCAATGTCATTGAAATGTCCTCTCCTTTCCCCACTGTCCATCCTCCCACTGAAATCTCTGTTAAACCTAATACATGAATACTTGTGGAATTAGTTGACATTCCCCGATCATTTCCTTTCTTTGCTTAAAACTCAAGTCCACCAAGCATTGTCGACTCACAGATTCACCTTGTAATGGCGCGACATCTGATGCCCACAATCACTCACTTCTTTGATTCTGTTTCCGCCCAGAAATACTTAGCCACCTCATGAATTCTGAGGTTCTGTTCAGCGATACACCTGCAGGGACTTGCTCAGGTTTGACCTTTGTGTTGGAGGGATTTGATCTCAAACAGAAGTGACCAGGTCCCTCTTAACGCACCATTGTCACGGCAGAATGAAGACCAGAGAGCAGGTTTACAATGTGTTCTGCAACTGAAAACGAGTGGGTAAATTAAGCAATCAGAAATTATAATGCTAAGGGGGCTGGAGAGATGGCTCAGCGGTTAAGGCACTTGCCTCCAGTGCCTAAGGCCCTGGGTTCACTTCCCCAGGTCCCACATAAGCCAGACCCACAAGGTGGTGGCCCTGGTGTTCTCTCTCTCTCTCTCTCTCTCTGTATCTCTCTGCCTGAAAATGAAGAAATAAAATATTTTTTTAAAAAAGAAATTATAATGCTAAATATATCCTATCATGGGAAAGTGACCTATGGTCATGAAAATGCCAGCTCTCAGGCAGTGCTTACCAGCAGCCCCGGACTGATTGTAAGTACTTCAAGTGTAATAAGTCATTCACAACTCAACACAAATTCATGAATAGGAAATTTGTACCATCTCTAATTGACAGATGAGAAACTCAGGCATGTGGTGTAGAACTTTCCCATAATTTTTCTGGGCTTTGCTGCTTCTAGTTTTACTTCGGGGCGAGGCTGGGCAAGTCCGACTCCTGATGCCATCTTACTGAACTAACAGTTACCAGGATTCCAAGCCAGAAATGTCAGTGTTTGTTGAGTATGTCATTATAACAGCTATGGTAGAAGATTTATTGTGAGAATATTTCATGACAACACGGTCTTGAATACATTCTTGAGTTTCCAAATGGTCGATTCCAGAGCCTCTAAATCTCACCCTAAACCCTGGTTCTGTCCCTCACCTCGTCATCTCTGCAGTAAGATTCCCTCCCTGAACTTCGAAAGACACTGTTCCCATTCCTGTCTTGTAGACCTGATCATTATGGTAAAGTTTCCGGTATTTGGATATAATTTGGATAGAGATAAGAGTGTAAATCTAAAACTCTGCAAGCAGTTTTATGTCAAAACATATAATCACCCCACAGTCACTATTCAGTAGGTGTATCCATGTCATAATTTTGTTTTTTTTTCAAGTATCCCAGACTACCAAGAGTGGTGGGAGCTTTCTTTCACTGCTGCACATTTCTCTGACAAGATATTTCTGTGTCATTCTGTCAGATTAAAAATCGAATCGCTAATTTTGAAAATGACATTTACGTATGACCCAAATATGAAAGTCTACTAACGTAGATTTTATCTCTAAAGCTAAGCATCAACGTCTATTGTGACACAAACCCATTTAATTGTTCTTAATATTGCTTTCATTCTTCTCCTGCATTCGGAGATTTGAAAATTGGTGCCGTGTGACTTACGATCCCTCTTTTCTCCACTTGAAACCTTAACTTTCAAGAAGAAATGATAATTGCCATTAGCAACTTGACTCTTTGAACTGTAGCAAAAAAAAAAGATAAAGGAAAAGAGATTCGATATTAAAAGGTCGCACATTCTTCTCCTCTTCAGAAATAGCACTAAACCAATCATCACAATTTGTGTGTGACAGTCACCTTTTCAGAATCCTCATTGGTTGGCTTATTCAGCCTTCCTTCCTACATAGCTCTTGCCTAAGGATGGTTTGCATTCTCTGCGGAAGCAGAAACCGTAATGTCGTGATTAAGAGCAGCATCCACAGAGCCAGACCGCGTGTCTCCACGCCAACACACTCCTCTGCAGTGTCCAGAAAAGGTAAGCTAGCTGGCTTTTCTTATACCTTACTTCATCTAAAATTCGAGGCTTAAGGAGATAGCCTGATACAGACTGCCCGAAGAGCCAAAAGGCATCGCACAACCAGGTATCAGAACCTGCCAACACTTGATGAAAAATTAATTGATCATGCATATTTGGTAAAAATACCATAATAAGTAAAACTGAAAAAAGTGAATGCACATTCAACTTCGTTTTACCGTTAAAGTCTGTGTTTGATGTAACAGACACAGAACTGAGGCCTTCAGAATATTCAATTCTCATCTTCAAGTTTAACATATGTTGTCTGACTCATTCTTTATTCCCCTAAATAATTATCAAACTTGTCTTAAGTTCAAAGAAATGAGTAGGCTTACATTCTGTATTACACTAGGAGAAGGAGTCGACACTGGGAATTCTACTGAAATAGAAGATATCTTCAGGGCACTCATCCTGAAAGAAACAGATATAAGGATGGACGAACCCATCATCCCAGGTAAGAGGACAGCGTAAGGCTGTGCTTCCCTGGGACCAGAGAGGTAGGGAAACAGCATTGTAATCACACTGTGTGTCCTGCTGAGTTCTGAACAGAAGCTTTGAGATGGCACAGGTGACACAGGGCTCTGAAGTCTTCTCGCATGGCTCCTGCCCCTCAGCATCATGTCAGACAGGACTAGCTGTCTCCTCTCAATGGCCCCTGGCATCGGTTCCCTAACCTGTGTCTCTCCTGGTTTATCTCTTTTCATAGAATCTGATGATGACTCGTGTTTGCTGCTAAAGCCATAGTGTTACTGATTCCGGGAGTGACCCAGACTTGATGACTCCAAACCTCAGAAGCAATGCCAAAGAAGTGTGTATTTTACAGAAGCCCACAGGTAACCCTGGCTATAGAGGCTCCTAAGCAACAGTAGCTTTGAACCATGGCTTGTGTAGTGTGGTCCATTATGGAATCCAGGGCATGCTTCTATACTTTTATGAAGACCCTATGGCACAGGACAGAACCAAGCCCACGAATCCTAAAATAATACTATTTGAATGCATTCTATTCCGAGTACTTTGGAAGGTCAAGAACCCTCCCTACAATCTTAGCTGAGATCTGAACTATAACCTCTCTTAGACATTGGACCAAAGTGAAACACATTTTTCTCATTTCTAAAAAAAAATGAAAATGATACGAAATTTCAAAAATAACCCACAGCTCCTCAGGAACATCTTAACGATTTCAGTACTAAGGAGTTAGAATCGCATGAATTCAATGTTCTCGGGAGCGTGTATGGAGACTCACACTTGGAGAATTGCCTTCCAGGTTCCTAGTCCCACAATGTCTGAAAAGTAGTTCAAGATGTTTTGGCAGAATTCAAGCACACCGAATTTTTAAATTTTTTGGTTGTTGAATCCCTCTTTCCCAGAATGTATCTCCCATATGGTATCTTTATACACTGTCAATGTAATGGACACAGTAAACCTGTCTGGGTGGTCACTGGACAGCTAATAAAGTCTATTATATTTTGGCTTTTATACTTTTAAAAATGTGTTATTAGGGATTAGCTGTAGGATCAAGACGGTGGACAGAGTTTTCAGAAACTGAGGCGTGTAAAGCAATCCCTAAAGCCAGTATCCTTTGTGGGGATCAGATAACTGTGTGCAGCTGATGGCTTCTAGAAAGACCGAGCACATGTGAGAAAAGGCAAAGCCTCAAGCAGAGTGCTTGGGCAAAGTTCCCACTGGAGAACCTCCAGCATGTGGACTCGCCATAAGGTGCACATATGGTGAGACACGGCACTGTTGTGAATTCTGCTCCATGAAATGTATCTCCTAACCCACAGGAAACAGAATCCCTCACATTGTGACCACACTTGGGGAACCTTTGAGAGACAACTGTTAAAAAAATGACAGGTTGAAATGATGTTTATTCATTTAGCTTATAGTCTTCACAAGTAAGACTTTTCCCTTGGGATATTCGATTCAGGGAAAGTATATCAAATACATATAAATCTTTGAGGTTTAGATGTTGAATATTTATTATACATCTTTGCATAAGATCACTAACAGTTTTTATGATGCATATAAATAATTGTTCATGTGGCTAATTTAATATTTGCCTATAATTACAATTATTTTGGAACTCACAGTCATTTATTTTATAGGATGTCTGTATGTTTTCTACATAGATGTGTATAGAGTCTAGGAAAAGTCAGTTTTAAAAGTTTTCTAATACTTACCATTTCGTGAGTTTTGATTCTTTGTTGTATGTGTTGGCCACCCATATGTAGAGAATCCTTCATTTTTTCATTCAAGGAGAGTGACCAGGTAGTCACAGGTTGTGCTTAACTCTGTTTTTTGAGGTACTTTACTGTCTCATTTTGGCCAATAAGTAATCGTGGTCACTTTCATTCAAAGAAGCATGATTTCATTATTTAACCATAGAATACTACTTATACTGGTTTCTATATTTAATTGTACACACATACAGAGATACGGTGTATTGATTAAGATTGATTAAAATTGTTGGTGCTTCAGAATAGCCATTTTTCACATTTCAAGATACTTTCCCTTAAGTGAGAACGTTAGTAGAGAAAAGATGGCTAGCCACCTTGTTAGCTAACACTATAACTGAAGTGGTCCATGCTATGCATGCTATGGCATATATATATATATATATATATATATATATATATATATATATATATATATATAATTTCTGTGATCATATAAAGTAAGAGAATTCACTGTGGCATTTTCATGCATGTGTGTCATTGTAGGTTGATCTAATACGTTTCTGCCTTCCTGTGCCCCAATGAATGACCTCCCTCCCTGTGCCCCTGCCCTCCTCAGGCTGGTTCCCTCTAGATAGTCTCCCATTATGTCACATGGATCACACTGTCCTTTCCTTTTCTCCCAAGTTAAGATCACTCCTCACCTCCCACCAGTCATTCCCTTGTTAGTTTCATGACCTAAACACACACACACACAAACATTAACATACACACATACACACATACATACACACATAAGCACACACACACACACACACACACACACACACACACACACGTGTAAATCCAGGGTTCTCATATGAGAAAAAACACTGAGGAACATTGTTTTCTGAGTTTGAATGTTTTCCAGCACAGTGAGTCAAGGTTATGTCCATTTTCCCGCCAGTGCTATGACTTCATCTCCTTTCTCAGTTGAGTTCCCAGTGTGTGTTTGTGTGTGTGAGTTTGCCATGTTGTCTTTATTCACTCGTGTAGAGGTGGTCAGCAAGGCGACTTCCATTTCCTGGCTACTGTGAATACCGTAGTTAGAAGCAGGTGTACAAGAGCCATTGTGGTCTGTGTTGACTGAGAAAGCTTCCAGTCTGACCCAGGAAGACTCCTGTGGAGTCCACAGACATCACAAGTTTATATTCCCAGCGACAGACAGTGAGACCTTCCCCCCATCAGTTCAAGTGAAGGCCTTCTGCCTTGGTTGAGACAGCTTCTGGAAGCAGATTTAGTTTGCATTTCTGCACTGACTAAGGATGGTGAATATATGTGTATATATGTTATATATATATATATATATATATATATATATATAGTGTTTATTGGCCATGTGCATTTTTGAGAACTTTCTTTTGTCTAGCTTTCAAAGTGCTGTATAAATTCTAGATATCAATTCCCTGTCTGACATATAGTTGAGGAAGATATCTCCCGCTACCCCCACCATTCACTACATTACACTATTTCTTTTTTTAGCTTTTTATTTTTAGTTTTTAATTTTTAAAAATATCTTTGTTATGAATAAGTATATACATTGTATGAGCAACTCTTGTGACTGTGTCCCCATTTCCCTCTTCTCTGTCTCCTACCCACTGGTGTCCTTCCCCAGTGCGAATACTGGATCTGTCCATAGGTTAGGGGGTTATGAACTGCACCAGAGGGAGCCAGGTTTTCTTTTTTTTGTCCCCCCTTTGTGTGTTGTTGCTGAGGGGGGCGATGTCTCTGGATCCTCACCTCCACCATGGCTCTTACATTCTTCCCACCCCTTCTTCTGCTCAGTTCCCTGAGTCATAGTGGGTGAGTTTTGAGTCTGTTTTGTTGGGGAGATCTTAAGTGTCTCTGGACCTTTGCTCTGGGTTGTGGTGGGTTACTATTTCTCCCCTGTAGCAACTGTGTCCTTGACTATGTAGAGGAAATTTGCTATCATTCCAATGATTAATTCTTGGAATTGTTTTCGGTGCTCTTAGAATTCTTTCATCAGATCCCTGCCTGTGCTGTGCAGCATCTCATGTGTGTTTTCTACAAGTAACTGGACTTGTGCACATGTGCTTGAGTCATCTGACTTCATTGGATGGCGTGATAAGAAAACACAGAGCTGGTTTCCTCTTCCACATATGTAAGTCTGGGTTTTTCAAGAACCGTCTACCAAGAAGGCACATTCCCTCCAATGCAGACTTTTGATAGATTCACTTAATGTAAGGCAATAGCCGCGCGATTCCTTTCCACCTCTTCTCACCCATTGGTCCACATGTCTGCATTTGTGCCAGTGCCCTGCTGTTTTTGTTACTGTAGCTCTGTACTGTAATTGAGATCCAATATCGGGACACCTGTATCATTGCTTTTCCTCTAAAAACTGCTTCTCTCCTCTGGGTGATGTTCTGCTGCTATATGAAGTTTAGGATTGCTTTATTTCTCTGCTTGGGATGATGTTATATTATTTATTTGTTTATTTAGAGAATGGGGAAGGAGAGAGAGAGAATGGGCATGCCAGGGCCTCCTACCACTGTAAACCTGGCCCTGGCTTTACCAGAGAATCAAGCCCAGGTTGTTAGGCTTTGCAGGCAAATGCCTTACCTGCTGAGCCCTAACCTCTCTCTAACCTCTCTTGGTCATTCTTATACATATAGTCAAATTTTGATTTGTGTGCACTTTTCCATCCATTTCTTGATACTATGTCCAATTAATACTAGGAATTTTCTGTTCTTTTTTTAAATTTTGTAACCAATACATTTAAAAATATCCTGTCCATTTTATTATTTATTTATTTATTTATTATTATTATTTTTTGGTTTTTCAAGGTAGGGTCTCACTCTAGCCCAGGCTGACCTGGAATTCACTATGTAGTCTCAGGGTGGCCTTGAACTCATGGCGATCCTCCTACCTCTGCCTCCCAAGTGCTGGGATTAAAGGCGTGCGCCACCATGCCCGGCTTCCATTTTATTTTTAATCTATCTGGCTCTAAGGTAACTATACCAATTTAGGTTTATTTTCTACATTTGTTAATATTTTTATTATATTTTATGTCTTGCATATCCTACGATTGGTTTTCTAGTTCCAAAAATGTATCCTCGGGTTCTGTCTCATTCTTATTGAGTGAATGGATCATGTTGCTTATTTTAAGTATGGTGATTAAAATATTTTATTATTTACTTGTAAGCAGAGAGAGAGAGAGATAGAGAAAATATGAAAATATGGGTGCAGTGCACCAGGGCTTTTCACCATGTAAACAGATTTCAGATGCATGCGCCACTTTGTGCATCTGACTTCACGTGGGAACTGGGGAATGGAGCCTAGGTTTTCAGGCTTTGCAAGCAAGTGTCTTTTATGGCTGAGCCATCGCTCCAGCTCCAAATATGGTCAATTCTATTTGTAGTATGCATTCATGATATTTGCTTCTCCAGTTAACCATAATCTCATGAACATTTTTTTCCATAGAGAAACTCTTGATTAATTTGTTCTATGAACTCGACTTCACACAGTGCCTCTAGTTCAGGCTTTGGTGGCTGTCTCTCACTTCAGCATCTCTCTCTCTCTCTCTCTCTCTCTCTCTCTCTCTCTCTCTCTCTCTGGCTCTTTTCTTCATGAGAAGGTTTCCTCTGGCACAGCAACCTGTAATTAAGGGCACGAGGACAAGGACCTCCTCCTGGCTTCCAGTCCGACTGGCATGGAGGTGCGGGGTACCCATGGCATGTTCCCAGAACAGCACACACTGGCTGCGACCAACTGCTTTCTCCTCAACAAGTGACTCTGTTGGTCAGAGAAGTCTATGGCTGTGTGTCCCCTGCCTTTGTTTGACGTCCTCCCAATTGTTCATGATTTCCACGCTGTAGAAGAGGAAAGCGCATTTGGAGAGCTGGTCTTATAGAACCTGTCCCCTACTTGGCAGAAGCTTCCATTCGAAGCTGGGGTTTTTCCTCTTTGAACTAGTAATTTACCAGGGAGTCGTATCATGGGGAGAAGGCAGAGAGGACAGGTTTCCAAAGCTCCCACCTTGCCTCCTAATGTGACGGCACCAGCGCCCTGGCATTGCCCCACATGGGCCTTGGCAGCCCCTCTGTCTCTACTTGGGCTCTTCTTATAGATTTACTTTGATTTTCAAATCAACATTCAGTCATTTTACTTCTATTGAATTTCTTGATTTGACTGGGGAAGTTAAGTGTTGTAGTGTAATCTTATTAATCATGGAATATCTCAGGTATGATACACACACACACACACACACACACACACACACACACACGTTCAACACCAAGTATCATTATAGAACAAGTAAAGAAAAAACGGTAACTTAATGTCAGTAGTAAGGAGATAGGGTTAAGTAATTTGATTACTTTCATTTACTAAAATACTGAAGAATTATATGTCTGTGCACATGAGACTCACAAAGAAAAAAATATTAAAAGACTCAAAATGCATAATGGTGCCAAATGTGGATGATAAAAGATAATAATTTCTGATAAAAATTTTAAACAAACATCTAAAAAATAATCAACTGTGCAATCTTTTTGTAGGGATGGTCTCTGGCAGAAAAGATGTATGCATCATAATTTAAAAATGTAAACATTGACAAGGAGCAATTTGACATTTATAATATTTTTCTAATGTCATAAAACATCTCATCACACATTACCACAGTATCACAGACATTCACAAATACATACTTATTTAGGATTTTATATTTTAGTATAAGACATTGTATAGAATTGTATTCAAAGTTCTATAATGAAAGCCAAAAGTTATAAAAATATTAAATGAATGAAATTTATAAATATTATTTTACATTATGTTACAACAGTGCTCATTAACTCTATTAGAAATGATAAGAATCAGTGAAAGCAGCCGGGCTTGGTGGCGCACGCCTTTAATCCCAGCACTCGGGAGGCAGAGGTAGGAGGAGTGCCATGAGTTTGAGGCCAGCCTGAGACTACATAGTGAATTCCAGGTCAGCCTGGGCTAGAGTGAGACCCTACCTGGAAAAAAAAAAAAACAACAAACAACACCAACAAAAGAATCAGTGAAAGCTAATACTTTGCAATTATAAATTATATGTTCAAACTTTGTAATAAATAATTTATTCCTGTCATGTAAAAATCTGTGAAGAAAAACAATGTGTGTTCTCACATAAGTGAATAAATGAGCTCATGAAAGGTGTCAAGAGATAGTATTGCCTGGAGTCAAAAATGATTTGTTTGAGATTAGATAAACTAAGGCATCACTTACTGTCAGCTGATCCACTCAGAAAAGGTAGACAAAAGAGAAGACAAAAGCCAATATTCAAATCGTCTGCCTGATTTGTTCTTCTTTGACTCAAAATCGTCAATTGAGAAGCATCTGAGAAGAGGCAGTGAAAAAAAATCAAAATGCCACTTTTATGAGCAGATCCAAACCTCCCATTTTTAATGGTATGGAAGCTATATGAAGGTCAGACAATGGAGGTGTGCTCACCCTTTCTGGATCTGTCAGTCTCCAATTCAAGAGGCTGTCTCTAGTGACCTTCCTAAGAATGGATTTATTTATTTTTAGGGAACCTGAACCTGTTAAGGTGTGGCATCTCTCAAAATCCTGCCCTGCTACCTGGAGGTCAGGCGTTAGTTACTCCATCAATATGAGGTGAACTTTGACAGGAAGTGTCAGGAAGAGTCAGGAGACTCCTTGTCTCCATGGCTGCAAGACGTTTCAAAAAAAAAAAAAAGTCCTGACTGCAATCTTCAGTCGAATTAATTAGGAAAGCCAGCTCCATGCTGACTCAATCAGAGCCTGTAATTCACAGTTTTCACACTCATTTCCCTGGTATATTTGATGGAAACTCAGTTACAGGAAGAATCCCGGGAATGTTTGCAAACACACGAAGGTCCAATGAAATGAAGTGAAAATGCAGACACTTCCAAGGCAACTGTCTCTGAGAGCGAGTTTTCAGGTGGGAGCAGAGTCTCCACGTTCCTCCTCTGTGTGCACCTTGTGTCCTCTGAGGCTGATTCCTCTGTCTGCGTGGAATTCCTTGTGCAGCCTTAACACTGAAGTCTGAGAGTGGGAAGAAGAGCCTTCTAGAATAATGCAGATTCACACATGAGAAACCCTGGCTGACAGAAGCATTGGAGTGTGGGTTGAAGGGAGAAATAAAGAAATTATACTAGAGGGAGAAGCTATATCCTTCAGGCCTTATTGTTGGTACCTGAATATCATCACCTGTATCCCTGTGTTTTTGTAAGGAGAGAGGGAGGAGAGGAGGAAGAAAGAAAGAGGGAGCGAGAGAGAGAGAGAGAGAGAGAGAGAGAGAGAGAGAGAGAGAGAGAGAGAGAGAGAGAGAGCATACCAGGGCCTCTAGCCACTGCAAACTCTAGAAGTAGAGGCCGTCTTGAGCATCAGGCTTTATTTGTGTGCTGGGGCATCAAACCCAGGTCCCGAGGCTTTGCAAGCAGGTTCCTTAACTCCGTAACCATCCGTCCAGCCCAGTCTCTACATTTTCAAATATATGGGGGTTTCCTTCTTCTCCAACATTTACTTTGTTTCATCTGGAAAACTTTCTCCAAACTTTCTTTCAAGCAGGTCCAGAGCAGGTGTGTGAGTCCCTGAATCACACTGGTTGTTTGTCCAGACCACGAGGCACTGATCGGCTCCTGGATTCTTTCCTGTGACCCTCACCTTGGCCTTGTCATTTTCCCTCAGTGTCGGGAGCTGCTGACAGGGCATCCTGGTAATGACAAGACCAGAATGCTCTCTCTGGTCACTAGGGAATTGGAATTTGCAAAGAGCTGTACGGGACACTGTTGCTTTCTCCTTGCACTTACCTGGTGGAAGATTTTATGAAGGAATTTCCAAGTGTGAAGGAGGAGCCAAGGGCATAATGAGTCAGAGGCTAGCCTGGCTGCATGGGAAGATGCTCTCTCCTAAGTGGACCAGGGATGTTCCTGGGTTCTAGAGCACCTGCCTACCGTAAGCTCCGAGCCCAATCCTCCACACAAGACACTGGAAGGCTAGAGTGCATTGGAGGCCCTGGCCCCTCTACTGACCCAGCCACCCTCCCAAGGCTCCCAGAACGGACTGGGCCAGGATCTCCAGTGCAGGCTGACTCCATGCAGGGCCCAGGAATGTGAACTGGCATCTCAGGAGTGCCCCCCATCCCCGTCCCCTGTGTGTCCTGTCCCCAGATCTACTGCAAGTCCCTTCTAAAGCCAGTGTGCAGAGGCACACGGAATGAGGACGAGGAAGAAGGCACCACCCTGCACAGCTACCAGCCTCTGGCACCCATGAAGGCTCCTTCCACCTGCTCAGGCCATCTGCTCACCTCCAGGCACATCCACGCTGCTGTCTGCACCTGGGGATTTCAACACCATCCCTCAGAGTGTGTCTGGAAGCACCTCTCTCCCCTGATGTGCCTGAGAACATGATCTGTAACTCACCCATCTCCCTGTCTGCATGGGAGCTTTTGCGGACTCCACCTGCCTTTCTCTGAATCATCTCGTCTTCAGTGCAGGGCAGTAAGGATCAGGCCTGTCTGTGGATGAGAAGCAGCCAGGGAAGGCTAGGCCCACCTCACTCAGAGGCCGGAGAGTAGTTCATAAGCACGAGTCACACGATAAATGCTGACCATGATGTCAGAAACTAGCTTTCAGAATCTGGCTGGTTCCATGGTCCTCTTGGTCTCCACACTTGGCTTAGGGTCTTCTCCAGCACTTGCCATGGCCTTAGAGGCGGCCTGTGGGGGAGGTTCATCCTGGGAAAATGCCACAGACATTTCTGTGAAAGCTGATCCTCCTGCAGCTGTCCTGGGGCCCTTCAAAGCCACAGGAGGTCATGGTCTCCTCTCCTGCTCATCGCTTCTTACCACGTTTCATGATTCCTTTCACGTGAAAATTCTTAGATGTGGAGGCTTTTTAGGTGCCCCGTGCAGGGTGGTAAGCTCCTAAACCCTACGTAGTTTCTCTCGGTGTGTTTTCTGTTAGTATTTATTTATTTAATTTTTATTGGGAACTTTATTTTGTTTCAAGTTTATAGTCTAAATTTTATTATCTCCAAGTCACAATGCTGATCACAAATGTGCACCCTTCAAGGTAACACACACATGGTAAAATCCTTGCAACTAAAGACAGTAGACCACAGAGACAACTGTCACAGTGTCTTGAGTCTGGGAATCTGGGCAGGCTGCCCACAGGTTTGAGAAAACATCTTCAGGTTTAAGGCAAAGGGAAGCCTATAAAAGGCACGACACACTTGGGCCAGGAGAACAGGGCTGAGTACTAGGATATCCAGGATCCCTTGCCACAAGGACTAATACAGAGAACCCACGGAGGAGGATATCCAACTGATCAGGGAGGGGGAGGGGGGAATTGGGGAATTCGGGATAACAACTCATTGTTGGCCCACTAAATAATGTAACTCATTATGGACAATAAATATGTATTTTTTTTTTAAAAAAAGGCACAACCACCAACCGCCAGTAGAAAAATCTCTCATTTCCCCCTTGGGGGTTACAGCATGTCTCCCCCACCCCTCACACCTTGACTCCTTTTTAACTTTTGAATATCTGTGAGGTAAAGCCTGTCTCCTTGTGTGAGGATCAACTAGGGGACAGGAACAGTCCCACTTCAGACCTTGGATCTTGTCAAAAACATTGTTCCTTTTTCTCAAGTGAGAAAATGCTTAAGTAACACCATGCAGTGTCCTCATTTAACCCATCAAGTTGTGCTCATTGTATCCGTTCCAGAGGACATTCTTTTCTCTCCTCACTGCTCTCCAAGGCTCAGGCATGTCTACTTTGGGTTTAATGTAATTGGTAACTGAGACTTTTTTTTTTTTTTTTTTACAAAACTTAGATGTATCTAGTGGTTATGTATGAAAAATACTTTTTAATTAGGGTTGAATGAAAGACTTACAATTTTTCATTTTTGACCTCCTGTGGCAAAAAACAAAATCCACAAAAGTAACTTTCATGCATTTCAGACGTGTTTCCATACACTTTTTAAATTAACTTTGAAGCCCGGCCAGTAAATACATGATGATTACTTAACAAAATTACAGGTGCTGGGCTTATGAGTTTAAGCTAGTGCTTTACCCTAGAACATAGAAAGATCTGCCAGAGAGTTAAGGGAGCTTTCGTAACAGATATGTCCTATGAAAACCCATTTCATTTGCAAAAATTCAAAGGATGTCTACCCATAACTAAATGACATCAAAAAATAGTAAAACTACCTTGAGGCCAGCATCTTCGTTGTGCTGTCTGGTTTCTGAGTCATGACACAGTGTTGTCACTGTTACTGTTTTTTTTAAATATATATTTATTGTCCATAATGAGTTACATTATTTAGTGGGCAAACCATG